>JARKHS020008645.1:0-100125 GCA_030143305.2 Amblyomma americanum
GAAAAGCCGGTGTTCGTCTATATGGGCTAGTGTGTAGAGTACGGTTCACTGTTTAAATAAATAATTCAAAGCCTCCTTTACTTATAGCTGCGAACGGGATTCGAACCCGCGGAGGCACGAACACATCACATTCGCTGTTCGCTAATTTAGACCGCTCAACCACTGTTGCAGCCTTACATCGCACGTGATAAGCTGCGAGCCCCTCGTGCTGTGGTTTCGATGCTGTTGTCTTCATATGTTCTCATGCGTGTGTAGGTCAGTCCAAACGTAAGAGCGCGCAGGCAATAGCACGTGAGAGCTGAAGTTAGAACATCATCTGGGGAGAATGAAGCCGAAACGGCGACAGATTGATAACAATGAGCTTCAAATTTTCGCTGATATAAATGGACTCTGTTCAATAACACAAAGCGCTCATGAAATGACAGCCCACATGCTAACGCATACCCCTGTGAATCAGTGATTTGCATTGATCACCCTTGCATTGATTCTTTTCGCTCGCTGTCATTGGCTTCAGCATGCCTCACCATCACTTCAGGCATCTGCACGTTAGCGCGGCGAATTGTTATACGTATACGGACCTAGTACTGAGAATGAAAGTGCATGTGCATATCAAACCCCAATCTCACCGGTGTGCTGGTCACCTCTAAACCGGTCACTTCCGGCCAACGCTGTAAAAGGCGTTTTTTTTTAATGACGGCAAAAAAAATTACAAAATGAGTTTGTCCACCAACATGAACCCGCCACGGTGGCTCAGTGGTTAGAGCGCTCGGCTACTGATCCGGAGTTCCCGGGTTTGAACCCGACCGCGGCGGCTGCGTTTTTATGGAGGAAAAACGCTAAGGCGCCCATGTGCTGTGCGATGTCCGTGCACGTTAAAGATCCCCGGGTGGTCGAAATTATTCCGGAGCCCTCCACTACGGCACCTCTTCCTTTCTGTCACTCCCTCCTTTATCCCTTCCCTTACGGCGTGGTTCAGGTGTCCAACGATATATGAGACAGCTACTGCGCCATTTCATTTCCCCAAAAACCAATTATTATTATCACCAACTTGAGTGAGGCCTAAGTTACTAATCTGCATTTTTAGCTTTCGTGGGTACGGCCCCACGGCAGCTTACTTTATAATAAAAGCCGTTTCCTCCTCCTTGATGTGGACTCCTCTTTATAATTTTATTAAAAGGACCATGCACGGGAGATGTACGCAGCTAGGATTTCACGAAAGGAGCTTGTGCCGATCGTGAGTGTCTGCCCGAGCCATCGGACAGGCGCTGAGCCGCAGAATGAACGTTCACTAAAAAACACGACAACTTAAGCCGGCTTGCAGTCTGATAAGTATAAAGGGCCTAATTCCCAAGTTTCAGTCGCAAAAGGACCCTCGAGGCAAGGCTTAGCGGGTGAGCTAACTGGACCATCTAGGTTTTTTTCTTCCTTGGACAATACGGGAGAAGAACAGGAAACCTGGTTATAGTTGGTTTTTCAACTTGTGCTAATGTTAATCTAGACCAGCAATGGAGCGTCCTTGTGGAAGATGGGATCTGTTTAAAGAAGTTCTCAATATCTAAGAAAGTAAAAAAAAAATGTTGAGAAACAAATCGGCGGCAGTCGAATTCCAGCAACATAGGGTAAAAATTATGAATTATGTCAGAAGGATGCTAAAGACATCCTGCAAAAAAATAATCTCTGTCTAAGCCAGTTATATGGGCATCACTGCATGAGCTCCTTGGCCAAACATTATTTTTGCTTTATATCGCATATAACTATACTGAAAATTACAGAATACGAGGACGGAGGTCTAATCAACTTTCAACTTGTACTGACACCAAGGGATGCTTGGCAAAAAGCTTATGACTGGCTTCATTTTTGCTTTAAATAGCAGTACAAGGAGGTAGTCAAGGTTCGATCCAAGAGCCTTTATACTTCTGCGCTGTAACGTAAAATCACTTGGCCGCGGCGCGACGTCCAAACGTTTGATTATAGCACTGTAGCTAGATCGGGCAACCGCGTTGTGGAAATGTCAATTTTAGAACATTTTCTTCATTTCAACGAACACGACGTTGAATAATGGATATCTCAGTCCCTGATCAATATGAATCTTTTGTAAAAGAGTGCTTAAAACTTTCGACAGTTTAGACGTGCATGGTACCGAGAGCGTGAGTTAATGAATCTTAATTTTAGGCCGGAAATAATATGAACATCACGCCCTTTTTAAGATAGTGCTCTTCAGCGCCTTTGGTTGGAGATTTGTGGGAAATGTCAGAACCTATTCGTTGGATGTCTACATGCTGATACACTGGCACAGATCTCGGCGAAGCGGCTACAAAGGAGGAGGCAGAGGGAATTTCTCCGTTAATTTTCTAATAAAACGTGCACTGGCAAAGTTAGAATTTTGTACAGGTGTTGGGCACCGATGGCGCTCCTTATACGAGCGTATGCAATAAGTTTGATACGATGAACTGCGGTGGTATTACTGTAAAACTCGTTATAACGAATATAAGATATAACGAAGGAATCGAGATTCCTCTTGGAATATCGAACGGAAACCATGCATTTAATACCTTGTTTTTGCAGAGTAAAGTTGTCCTACAAGAGCATATAACCTGTAATGAACCCCACTGGTCTCTAGCACTGAGTATGTTAATTTGTAACGGTGCCCAACACTTCTTTACAGATTCGATGGGGCAGATTGCAGTTTCCCCTTATAAAACCTCCTTGATGTACAGGGCCAACTAAGCACGATCTGCTACTCTTGGCCACATGCAGTTTAGTTTGTTTTCGTAGAATGGTTATATGGTTAAAACCGCTGGGCAGTGCGATGGGCGTGCTTTACGAGATCGAGGTGCCAAAGGCTTAACAGACCCAAACGCTGGAAAGAGAAAGCTTCAAACAATTTTCGTTGACCGGAAGGCGGCCATCATATAGGCCTTGGACCCCGCCTACGCATTCCCCATAAGACATTCTACAATGCGAACAAATGTTGTGACTAGCGTGCTTTTCACCTATGCGGCAAAGCGAACGACGTTAAAACCCATACTTGTGAAATAACCGCTGCGGGTTCTCTTCTTCAGGTGTCCGTATAGCTTCAGCATCAAGAAAGCCGAGGTAAATGCTCTGAATAGGTGTGTTCCTGTTCTTTACGACATTCCCTTACTCGTCCGTGTTGCCGTTTTGCGCTGTCATGTTTTTCACGAATACGCACAAATAAGCCCAGCTGGAAGTACTTCTTAGCCATATTTCTTCTACATCGGGCTTTCTGTTTCGTGTTCAACCCTCGCCTTCCCATGTTCCCTGCTCATTGTAAACATCATCACCTCAACATGCCTAGTCAGACTACTTGGCTTCTTCCTGCGAAAAGGACTCGCAGGTAGTAAAGTCACTGGCCTATTCGGTCCTTTTAAACCCACCGTAGGCCACGCCAGACGTGTCTGCAAGGTACTCCGGTCCGAACTGTGGTGTCAAGTGAGGTTGATTCAAGATCTACGCGCAGCATGCTACGCCCAAGACCAAGAGTGGCTGGCGGCCATCAGACATCGAGAAAGCAAGAAGCTCGCAGCCCAGACAACAGAGCTTTGGTGCTAGTGCTCCATGAACCAAGTGCAGCGCTCGTCGTGTTCCCTCACTCGTCCGTGTTGCCGTTTTGTGCTCTCATGACTTTCACGCTTACGACGTTATCATTTTCTAGGCTCTGAAGCTTAAGCGTGATGCAGGATTCACAGGCACGCGTTGGCAAGGCTGACATATATGGTTGCTGTAAGCACATTCGGCCACGTGTTGGGCGCTCAATGCGCGTGTTGAAGACGCCTGCTACACACACCGGCAGTACACAAAACGCAGGTTTTATTTTAAACTCTCTCTATGTGATAGCCTCAACCAAGGTTGCGTACGGCTATAACAAAGCAAGCGTTTATACCAAACAAAATGAGGGCCCTTTCAACTTTGTTATTACCAAGTTGCACTGTACGTTTTTTTTAATATCGTGTTTGCTAGCTGACAACGACACCTATGAGGAATGTGATGTGCTTGTGGGTTTAACGTACTGAAGCTACATGTGGGCTTATAGAATAAGTATAGCGGATAGCTCCGAATTAAATTTAGTCAGCTTGAGTCGTTGAAAGAGCAGTGACGTCGCACAGTTGTTGCTTTTGGATTTCGCATCTGTGAAAATGCGACCGCCAAATGCGCGATTCGAACAAGTATCCTTACTGCGCAGCTGGATGCTTCAGCGGTGAGCGCCTCAGGCGATCGCTGTTGGTATCTGCACGAGAGGTAATAAGAAGCTGCACTATGACCTGTTCAAGCATTATCACTGTTCAACCGTTCGCCTATTGCAGGCGCGGCTTTTTCATTTCTGCAGCCATAGCAATGAGCTGTGGTTGTCAATAACTATTCCTGCATGCTACAGTCTTCTTCGTCTTGGCGCGCTGCAACGGTTGAATTACTTTTGGCATCAGCTTGTGGACCGTAATGCTGCAGGGTAAAATTCTAGCCCTGTCGGCCATGTTTCGATATTGGTGAATTAGAAAAAGACCTCGAGTGCTGCGTGAAGGCTGCCCCCGGCTAAGAATCCTACGTGGTCTAAATTAAACCGCAGCGCTCCACTTCGGCTTCTCTCATAGCCCATAGCTTTGGGACGCCAAACTCTGTAGTAATTTGCCACGTTTCACTTCAAGCTGTCCCCAGCTGACACAGCCAATGTTTACTTAGCAGGAATGAGAGCAAGTTATTATTTTTTGCTCAACTAATGTCGCCTGTACAGAAAAAAGAAACTAAGGAAAAAATGTAATAGATGAAGCAGACGAAGGGTTTGCTCTGGACAGCGCTAGTCCTCGTCTTCCTCATGGGGAAGCGCCGAGAGCCGGGCGGACCTCAGCACCCGGGCCATGACGAAGTCCGCGGCGGTGCTGCAGACCGCTATCTCTTCAGACCATAGCGCCAAGTCCCGCCAAGCTTCCAGCTCGGGGTCCGTCCAGGTGGACCTCCCAGACTCGAAGATCGGCTCGTAAGCTCCCAGGAGTCTATGCATCAGGTCGTGGAGGAAGACCACGTTCGTGTATGGATGGAAACGGGACGCGTTGGGCCTGCGAGGAAAAGAGACACGTGTCCCGCGTTTGAAAAAAAGAATAATCTTTAATCAAGCCATGCCCGCAGCAGGACACACGCCTCTCTCAGTGATCTTCAGCCAGCTCTGTTCTCTGGCAACCGTGATCATTCTATTCCAACGCATTTCAGATATTCGACACTTCCCAAATTGATGGTCTGTTGGAATCTTCTTTTGAAGCCTACCTGACCATTGAACATCTCTTCATTGCATTACAAACTCTATTCTAACTCTGTTTTACTATTTATAAATCAGGCTTTGCCAGAACACGTACCGCAATATAAAATTAAGGCACAAGTGACGGTTGGTTGGCTTTACTTCATTTTGAAGCGAAAGCTCCACTACACTAGGTAAAGCTGATTTCGCCATGCGTTGCCGGTTGAACTTCAAGTGAGCCAGAGGTCAAGTGTGGCTATAGGCATTGCCATGTGTGGTCCACCGTGGTGTCGCACCACTTGACCTTGACCTTTCGATTCGCCGGTAGATGGCGGTAGAATAGGCCGCACCGTTCATTGGGTGACCATCCTCTCACGATCAACTATTAATTTAACTGCCACCTGCCGGGATGGCAGGGTGGGCGCGTTGCCTATCCAGTGTGCGGAACGCAATCAACGTTACAGATGCCAAGCCGCGTCTACTTGCCCGATACACCACAGCTTTCGTTCTCTAACCAGGTTCAGCAGTAGTTAAACCGCAGCTAATTTTTTGTCATTTCAGGTAGGTCGATAGGTGATTGCTGCGCAAGAAGCAGAGTTCGCAAACTCCAATTGCTTTGCAGCTCAGTGTCGTAGTCTGTAGCCACTCAAGGCAGAGAGGTGTGGAAGACTGAAAATTGAAAGACTGAAAGGCTAGGGTGCTAGGGTTAGGGTTCGCGGTTCCCTCCTAAAAGCTGGCATGTGACACAGCGAGTGAATAAGAAGCCTCACTGCACCTGATGATACTGTTGATCAGAGCGAACCTGTCTCCAACCGCTCTCTTCTTGTCCTCCGCCAATTCGTCGAGGTCAGTGTATATGGGCATTGATCCTGCGTGAAAAGGGTGAGGCAATATTTTATCGCAGGCCATAACTAGAGCGCGGAAAAAGAGCACTTGTTCCACAAAGGCCCAAGCGTATTAAATACGACAGCGTGAGAGCTAAGAAGCTTCAAGTGGGGTCACCACATAGAAAACTGCTTTCAGGCAAGATATGATAAGGTATTGCTACAAAGTTTACTGCAAGTAAGCTAAAGTTTCTTTTCAGGCTTAACGTTGGGTAACATGTAGCAATCCGCATTCACCCTTCAAGTACAAGCGTTTTGCGCGCTGAGGTATAGCTACGGCGGAATTAATTGTGCAAGGAGAGAGCACAGGCACAGAACGCGAGTATCAACTTTATTTCACATATAAATGCAAAAAATTGATATCTGGTTAACACATCATGACCACTCAATGACTGAAATTTTTCACCCGATTGCATAACGCACAATTAAGGAAAGGAGATCCTGAGGTGTTTCCACATCATGAGACAGCCTTTGCGAGATATGTAACGGGGTGTTCAGCCTATGTGAGACTTAAGAACACCAAGTGTTTGCTTCTGAGTTGTGCCTCTAGTGGGTCTACTGTACCATTCATAATAGTCCTAAATACCGGAAAAATCTGCACGAATATTGCTCCCGCATTGAAGAGGTTTTGAACGCTGGCGACGCACAATGAATCGCACAGCTTTGCACAGGAGCAAACCCAATGGGTTGTAAAATTTTAACAAAGGCTCTACATTACTATGTTATTGAAAAATAAATGCTGAATTCTTGGATCAGCTGAGAGGCTGAAAAGAAATTTTGTTTTTCCGCGCACGGTCAATTCTTTAAGCTTCATGCGATAATAATAATAATGGGTTTTTGGGGAAAGGAAATGGCGCAGTATCTGTCTCATATATCGTTGGACACCTGAACCGCGCCGTAAGGGAAGGAATAAAGGAGGGAGTGAAAAGAAAAAAGAAAAGAAGGAAGAGGTGCCGTATTGGAGGGCTCCGGAATAATTTCGACCACCTGGGGATCTTTAACGTGCACTGACATCGCACAGCACACGGGCGTCTTAGCGTTTTTCCTCCATAAAAAAAAAAACGCTAAGGCGCCTGTGTGCTGTGCGACGTCAGTGCACGTTAATGATCCCCAAGTGGTCGAAATTATTCCGGAGCCTTCCACTACGGCACCTCTTATCATATCTTCATGCAAGCAGGTAGGTATTTTTATTTACCTGTATATCCTAGCGCAGTACAGACCAAATGATAAAAGTCTAACTGGCGTAAGTATAAGCTCGGCACCTTTTTGAGCCGAATGTGGGCTAACTTTCCTATAAGTTGAACAAACCAAAGCTCGATTCACAACTTATTTCCAGCCTAAGCTTTCGTCACAAGCCCCCACCCACCTGCGCCTGCGCAAAGCCTCGACGCGGCGAAGTCGACGACGGTCACCTTGAAGCCGTGCAGCTCGATGTACACGCTGTTGTTCATAATTCGGAACCGGGCCACACGACCACGTGCGGCCTTCACCAGCACGTGCCTCGCGGTCAGGGCGCGGTGCTCGAACTCGAGGTCTTCCTCAGCAACAGCAATTGTAAGAGCTAGTTGCTGGACCACGGATCGGAGCTGCAGGGTATTCTCGAACTGCGCGACGCGGATAAGAGACGACTGTACGGGCAAGGCTATTTCACTGGTGGCGTAAGGCCTTATGAATAGAGATACTACCCCCAAATCAAGCCTGAGAAAGGGCACCACCATAAAATAAAAGCATCCGTCATCCGGAGCTGCTTATACATCTCACCAACCTATACCACTACCTGGAGTGTGGAATATTGAGCAACCTCAGTGAAAAGCACGGTATCTTTTTAGGCCGGAATTTTAACTGTGCTCGCGTCTCTAGGTGGGAATACCCACAGTGTGCTACATGCTTGTTCAAACTTACACTTGTTGCAAGTTCAAATGCTCCATATACAAGTTCTTGTATGACCCCAGAAGTGCATGCAACTAAATACCTGGCGGCGTTTACAGCCATAAAAAACATCTATGTACATGCAAACAAAACCACAGAATATTTTTCGAAAACTTGGTACCTACGAATTATTACGCTATCGTAAGCATTTCACACATTTTCACCTCATGCATGCGTCTGCTGTTCTAGACGACTGAAAGCTGCGGGTGCTGGTGGCAACTTGGCTGGCAACTTACCCTCACTCTGAAAAGCTCTTCGCCCGCGAATGGCATGCAGAGGACAGCGTATGGAGGAAACAGCTTTCGTCCACCTGCGAACGTTTGTAACTTTAGTACCTTCAACGTGGAAGTCAGGGGATCGGTCACCTTGTCGAAAACACATAACACATAACACACTTATCGCACACAACTCTTTCTTTCGACCGCACAACACTTAGCTAGAAATGCCTTCCCTCCTAGAGCTTCGTGGAAAAATGGCTGCAGCTTGCTTTCGCGGGCCGATGACATCCACTTTGTACAGTCAAAAGGTACGGTCCTCCATCAGAATAGAAAATGGAAGTTTGTACTAATTGAGAATCCTGAAACAAATGAATTCGTCTCTTCATAACGCCACAAGGAAAACTCCGAAGCCTACGCCATACCTCAGACAACAGAAGTTGCAATTGAAGCCGTGCATCTCCGCCTCCCCTCTCCTCAACCCTATTAGCATACGGGCTTTCAAGCCAACTTTTCCCATTTTTTTCATGGATGCCACACATTCTTGAGAACCAGTGTTCCGGGGCCTCTGTATACACACTTTATCAAAAGTCACCAGGGAACAGGGTGAGCTGCTGAGCCTTGTAATGGGGTTCCCATAGCTGCGACAAACCCGACGATAAGAAACATATAAAGGCGAGGATGAGTTCATCCTTCCCGCCTGAGAGCATTAGTAGCTTAATGTGCAACGTAAATGCCCGACTATACAGTCGAAATGTACTCTGACCTGGGGACCTTAGACCAAGTGTGTGCCTTACGGCTGATGACATACTTGAACAACATTTTTCTAGTTCATCGCAATCGGAATGAAATTTTGGCTGCATATTACGTCGAAACGACTTATCTTTCATGCAACTAGCTTTCTAAGGCTACACGAACAAAAAAAAAACTGAGTGCCCACCTTCTCTATAGATGTTGGAACCCTGCTTGTTCAGGTAGCTGGCACAGGAGTTTTCCAGCAACTCGGGATATCTCTCCCATGTGCAGTGCGCTCTATCAAAGAAATGCAAAAGAAAAACAAATACAAGAAAAAATGAAATTTCCGCCGGTCGAGGCGGGAATATTAAGTGGTAGCTGTGATGCATGGTTCATGCATCATGCTGGACAATGTGACAATTCATGTATTGCAGCCAACTTGTAGACGCATAGACTACACTGAATAAGGATAGCGGGTTTCCTTTCCTGAGTTTTGGGAGCCCGCAAATTCGGCAGAACAAATGAATTTCTGAAGTTGTGATACCACCAGCCCTGTATCCGAAAAACAACACACACTCCAAGGCTTTCCTGTTTCGCGTCACTATAGTGAACATCATCACCAATTCCATAAGCCTAAATCCATCCACAAAAGGATATCATTCATCTTCCATTGATCTCAAGTTAATACTCTATTGTGGAGCTATGGCCATCCTATCCCCTTAATGTTCCCAGTTTCTTCCGACCACTTCATTCTCTGCCGAGCAGTGCTAAGCTCGCGCTCTCTTAACAATCGGCTCCGTCAGCCTAGGGTACCACCAGTTACTGTCTCTTCACATTACATGTCCTTCTGTCCATTTGCTCCTGTTCATTTCACGTGGACATACCAGGCGTTGTTCAGAGCGCTCAGTCCCCAGAACTGTTCACCACGGGCTAAGTATCTTTTAGGGAAAGAGGTGAGCTAAGAAGTTTTCAGCTGTTAAATAATACTCTTCCAGTGTTAACGGCACCCATCCGCAAAAATACCCCGTGCAGTAATCATTGCAAGATTAGAGAACCTAAATGCTACCTCGGGAACAATCTTGCCATCATGGGCACCTGCCGCAGTGGCCGGGTGCCTTTGTCGTTCTGCTGCTGATTCCAATGCAGGAGACTTATTATGAGCCTGCACCAGCCGCCTTTCGTTGGAGGCGAAATGCAAAATCGAATGCTTGCTCTGCGATGTCAGTGCATGCTAAACCACCCAAGACGGTGTAAATTAACCCGCAGCCCACCGCTATGGGGTCCTTCATAAACCATGTGTCTCTTCGGCGCCTCAACTATACACGCAGTCGGTTAACCCAGGTTACTGAGACTGAATGCTGTACACTTACTTGTGAAGGTGAGAAAACCCCGATGTTTGGTTTGCTGTTCCCATGGCGAGCGCCTTCAGCAACCTTTCAAGAGAAAGAGAAGGAGTGAGGACAACTTCATCGTATGACGCTGGATGCATCATGTGAGTATCCTGCTCCGTTTTAACATTGGAGCCATTGTTCGAAAGGTCCTTCATTGCGACAAAAAAAAAAAAAACTTTATGTTTACTCTTTCTCGCGCCAAGCTTTTCCATGCAATTGTGCGCTAGCACCAGAGCCCAAATACGCTATTTATTCCTACGCAGCTGAATACAGTCGCCGCTTGCAGGTATTTTCATCTTAAAACATAGTATAATGAGAATAGTAAATATGTAACAGGTAGTAACTGTCAACTTTCAATGGTGAAAGTAAAATAAAAAAAAAGAGTTTTCTTGATCACAACAAACCTAAGCATACCTAGATACAAGGACCTTCAATAGAGGGCGCCAGCTGCTGCAGCGACGGAATGCAGTTACGGCGGTGAGAGCAATCCGCCAACCGGCCAGGCGCACCGTCCTGGAGCCGGACTGCTTACCTGGCAGAATGACGGGGTTACGTACGCTCCACCCCTGTAGCCTTGCTTTCATTGCCAAGAAAAGCTGTCGCCATGTATATAGATGTCTCTGTGGCTATATGTTTTTGGCTATAACTGCCAGAATGCTCTGCTTGGACCAGACGTTTACTGGCTGCTAGTCAGAATAGTGCTAAACTTTGCATGGAACTTTCTTACGCTAAAGCATAGGGAGTTCGTTGAGGCACTTTGTGTTGACTCATGTCACGCCCTAGTCACAAAATAAATAGAAAACATCACAGCCAAGAGGAGGATTTAAACCCGCATCGTGCGAACAGATACGACCCCCCAACCCACTTTCCTTGATAACAGAGCACCATATCACGATGCACGAGCGCCCAAATAACGCTTGCCTTTATAGAATGAGTCATGTGCAAAACTCATCGCGCTTGAAATGCGCTCCTTAGTCACGTATACTCAGAGATGGTCGTTAAAAAATAGTGACGCATATTTACTGCACAAGCCATTCTACAACAGCAACATCTTAGAGATAAAGGGTCATACCTAATGAGAACTGTGCTGTCATGGGAGCCATCACCTTCCCACGTTCTCGGTGTAATGGCACCATATAACTCGTAACGGCACTTAGCGGCATATCTATTCGTTGTCGTGGAGACGTCTATGTAACAGCGCTTCAAAGTAATAGTTTACAGCAAAACTCTCACAGTAACATGAGAATGCGCCGGCGACGGACTGAAGAAGCTGATTAAACGATGTAGTTCCGCGTGCCTATTCATCGTTGACTAGATCGCGGCGTCGATGTTGTGAAAAGGGCCAATACACCACTGGTCTTACCAGTCCGGTCAGTGCCGCCGCCCTTAAGGCTCTGCTAGCACTTCGAGACTGGCATGCAGGAGTGGTGTCATTATTTCAGGAAGCCCGCGAAATACGCACCTAGACGCAAGGTGAAATACATTGATAGCTACGTCCTCTTACGCATGACTGCCTCGAATGCGCAGCTTTATCACGACTAACGAAGTATTAATGCGAAAGTATTTCTTGCCTCATGAGTGGCGTGTACAGAATTTGTCACCACGGACTGTGGACAGAGCGTGTCCTCATGAAATGTCGATCCTCCGGTAAGAGTGCAATTATGATTTGTAATGATTAATAACCATTCGATGGAAAGGTAAATGATGGAATTACTAACTAAAACCAATTAAATAATAATTCAAATAATTTAGCTAAATAATCCGAGTAATTAGCGATATTGGTGGATTACAAGTAATCACTAGGGAATTCAGAAAACAATAAAATAATAATCAAGTAATCGATTATTATTAAAAGTAATTAATAATTGAAGGTATTCAATAAATATTTATTACATTGATCGAATAATTGAATTATTGCTATTTTTAAATTTTTAACCAAGTAATTGTTAATTGTTCAGTATATTATTTGATCGCAGTAATTACGTAATTAAATAAGTAATATCAATGATTATTACATTAGTAAGTAACAGAGAAGGCAACGGAACTCGAAAGATGAGAAGACTTAAGTGCACCTTCAATTTTTTTCACACCGACAGTGGGATTCGACATCTTTTGCTCCTTGAGCTTCATTTTTTTTTCCTGCCTTTTCCTACTAAATGCAGTGGCAAGTGCATCACCGGCGCTAAAATGTGAAGCCTCTGACAGAGCTTTAACCGATGTGACAGCCGCTAAGAGAATCTTCACGGCGTCTTATTTAGTGCTCCTTTTATGAAAGCTCAAAAGCTCTCGGCAGTTTCTGGACAACTTACAAGTCGGTGACGTAGAGCGCGGTAGTCCTCCTTCAGTGCACGCTCTTTCATGTGGATTGAGCGTGATACAAATTTGAACTCTCCATATTTTGAATAAATTTTGGATCCCCCTTCGATTTCGAAAAATTCTGAATCCGCTTGAGACATTCTAAAGGAAAGTGACACTGCCGTGGGGCGCTAAGCTGCACCTCTATTTGTCTGAATCGAAGAGGTCAACTTCGGTGACCAACATAAGAGAAATTATGCGTGGAAGACATCGACCACTTTCTGAAATTACTTTATTCGGCCGATTAGGTTTAACCCACGGGGAAAATAGCAGGGAAGAGTAGATTCTTGAGAACACAAAAAGGTCAGCACACGGCGACAAAAGAGTAGACTGAACAACGTTTCGACTGGATGACTTGCCATTGGCGAAGACCCCTCGTCTTGCCACAGCACAGGTCAGCGGGCTGTTTTCCTCTGACCCCTTGTTGAAGCTTGTATTGTAATCCTAGCTGGCACACAAAGGGGCACATTTCGGTCGGGGAGCCCAATAGACTCACCAGCTGGTGTTTATCTCGTTGCAGAGGCACCGCACGTGGCGCGCGATGTAGCTGCAGTCGAAGACCTTGAGCACCATCGGTGCACAGCGGACACCGGACACTCGGAAGATGTCAGCGTGCTCGCTCTCGTGGAGCTTCACGCAGGTCTCAACACCGCTGCACAGTGGCACCAAGGCATATATCTTCGTCCTTCATACAGAGCAAACTTTCGCGGAAGCTAGCGCCATGACCTGCCAAAGGTACGAAGCCAATATACTCAAGATATCATTCAGGTGGCAATAGAGGAAGCCAGAGCTGGATTCAGCCAATTAGAGATCGAATGATTAAAGCAGCCCGGCCGTTAGATTTCTCCGGCACTTGCTCGTACCCGTGACATCACCCGTCCCGGTGGCCTTGTGTGCGACAGCCAAGGTTTTCTGTCATCAAGGGCAGTTACTAAACGCGAAGAATAATGAGTTTATTAAGAATCCGGGTGGAGGTTCGCTAATGTCAGCTGCTTTTCCTTCCTATTCTGGTGCTGCCGGTCGTGAGTTAATATACAAAACCAGCATCGTGTGCAGCGGCATAATTATGCAATAAGTTAACGATCGCGAGTGATTGTCCGATTTTTGATTTTCTACAATTCGATGAAGACTTATTCAGAAAACTGGCCTTGGTAAGCTGGTCTGCGACACATGCCCTGCGAGCCCTGCCCGACTCAAGCCCATCGTAGCTGAGCCGACTCCTTGGGCTCTCGAGCAAGTACCCTGCACAAGGAATCCCGCTTAATACTGCACATTTCTGACTCAGTCTTTATGCAGTGAGCCAAAGCATTTCTGTAGAATCCCTTAAGTTCAGAAGGAATGCTGGCATCAGGGAAGCGTCAGACATACATTCTCACGAGAAACTTTCATCTTCCTTGAAACCCGGCCTATCTGTATAAAGAATTTGCTCCACCTCATCACCCAGCTAAAGCGTGAAGTGCTTTCTCGTTGACGAACACTCGCAAGCATTTTGGTTACTCAGGAGCAGCAGTTAATCTACTTCAGCTCGTCTGAGGAAATTTGGGTCCACATTGATGGTTGTCATGATTGTTAACCTAGGCGCACAATAGACAGCGTCTTAGGCGTGGAGTGTTTCCCTTAGAGACCTATTCGGAACGCTCAAATGGTCATGGGCTGATTTAGCTGGTTATTTAATCTGCAAAATAGCTCCATTTCATAACGACACAAAACGGTTAGACGAGAAAAGTGATGTAATCATGAACACTATTTGCGCTTTTGTTTTGCTGTCGCCGCGCTGCCAAAGTAATTTCTCCAATTCGCCCAATTTGCCATCTGTAAGCAGTTTGATTTGTAGCTGGTGGTCAGATCAATAGTTGCTGAACATTGGTGGCTATGACGCTAGTCGTGCCCTAACTTCACTGAGAATAAAACGTAGTCCAATCAAGGGTTTCTTGAATTTCCGCCACCACTCTTCAAGCGCGAGTTTCGTTGGCTGCTATCATTTGGCGGCAGCAGTATGCGCATGAACTATGCCATGCTTTCAGCTTATGATATATCACGCTGAGAGGGACGCTAACTGAAAAACTCAAACTATGCAAGAGGATAGATAATTCCCCGGGAACGCTACCGATGACTTTTCTATCGCGAAAGGTGTCTGCGTTGCTGAGAAAACAGCAAATGAAAATTCCGAAACACCTCCACGTTCGAAGCACCTCCAAAAAGAAACTGCCAAGAAGTTATTTTTATGCCGTCCTCTAAAGACCTGAAACGCGGCCGGAAATCGAAAACCGAAAAATTAATCACTGGCCACTGCAGCAAAGTGGGACCGCGCGAATGCGTTAAGGGGTAGGGGTTCTGAACTTGCTGCGTAAACGGCTACTCGCTGCCCGAGTGCACAGAATATGAAGCGAAAGACTCAGCGCTCGTGTTTGCGATTAACCTTTCTCTCCGTCACCTTTTTGTGTTGTTTTGATTACGAGACTCTTCGTACGGCCGGTTAAGCTCACCGCGCTGCTTCCCTCGTATTTCGACGGTAATTCCCCATCGAGACGGCGAAATAGTGTTCTAAAAAAGTTCACGAATACGTCACTCGTCGCCGCTGCTCGAACATTTAAGTAGCAGCCCCACGTGCACCTCACTTTTACTCAATTTTTTGGTTTACAAAGTTTATGAGTTGTAACATGACTTATCAGCTGACCCCAAAGTTATCAATCCAGCCTGGATTAGTATCCATTTTTAGTGTCCCATTAATATAAATGTTTGCGGTGTCTGAAATATACAGAATGAAAACATTTTGCTCCGCCACATATTTACATGCAAGAACCACCCATAATGAAAGAAAGTGGTTTAAGCGATTCTGGCCAGGTTAACGTCAGAAATACGTTTCTGTTTCTATCGTAGTCTCAAACGGTTCAGTTGCGGGCATAAGTCATTGCTTTGTTGGCCACAGCACACTAAGTTTCGCTACAGCACACGACGTTTCGCTAGAGCGCGAAAACTAATGCCAAACCTAACAAAGAAAAAGTACCTCAATAACTTGGTTGCTTTTGAAAGTATCGTTAGAAAGAGCAGACGAATGCGATCATCAGGAACATTTTTTTACATTGCTGAACTAGTTTTTGTTTTGAGTTTAGACTTTCGACATTTCCAACATGAGGGACCTGACTGAATCTAATCCGTTTTACTATAGCGTATAGTTTTCAATGCATTCTTCACAAGAGATTTTGACGACATATTAGGGACAAACTTTCAACGGAAAGTGGAAGGGAGGATGGCAGCAAGGCATAGCTAAATGCATTTCATGCTCTTAAAGATAGAACAGCAAGCCTTCTTGCTGCGGCCACTGTATGGATGATCACTCGACAGACAGTTTGAGAAGCATGTATCGCAAACAAAAAAGCAGGGACCGCCTCCGCTGTAGTTATTACTACTAGAAAGTAAGCTAGGTTCTATACGAGCAGCCACAAACAATCTTGTGTCTTTGGGGTCTTTCCTGGCCGCAACACGCGCTGCGATTTTCACACTTGATCCTTCAGCCCTGGTACATCTTGCGCATGCGCTTAATGAAACTGATGTTATCACTTAGCTTTAAATATTGTTTCTTTCGATTTATTATGCATCTGTAACCATACGGATGTGTCTGGTTTCTACAATCGCTACTCATTCCCGGTTGTGTCGACTTTGTGTCTCTGTGAGTGCACTCTTAGCTGTCTCAAAAAAGGGCGACTGCCCGAACTTCTTCAAGCCCTTTGCCCTCTTAACCAACTCACAGTTCCTGCAGGATCTCGGAGAAGGCGACAGCCTCCGGCTGCCTGCAGGCCTTCAGCAGCTGGTCGAACACGTCCTGCGAATGACGGGGTGCCCGAAGCGGCTCTACCGGCGATACGAAGCACGGGGCGACAGCAGCTGCCGCGGCGCACCAAGCGTTTTGTTGGTGCTGGTCGAATGAACAGGCACCGAGAACCTCTTCCGATGGGCACTTGTTCTCAGGCAAAGCCAAGTAGGCAGTGTCCTCCGAGAGACCGCTGTTGTTCACATGCGACAACTCTGCGAGAGTGTATCGGGAACACCCTGAGTTCACAAAACAGTTACACATTGTTGACAGCCAACGTTGGAGTAGATTTCAGTTACAGAGCTATTACTCGTTACTATTCACTTGGATAATAAAACAAAAACTGATGCGTAATGATACAAATTAATATTTTAAATTGTTAAATGGGCAAAGCAAAATAGACGAAAAACTTCCTTCAGTGGGCCAGCGCGCATGAAGTCACATTTTAATCCGACAGATGCTCAACTCTAGAGTCTCGAAACCAATGCCTTTCGTAATATTTGAAGATGATTCAGTTAAGGACGAAATGCTTTTAGCACCCGTTATCGGCAAACTCAGGCGAACATCTTCAATAACCGCGGCGAACTTTACTGGCCGAACTCAATGATTATCGCCCACGGTTACTGAGCCTGAGAGCCTTGGTGTAATTATGGCCGCAGCGGCCGCATCTGTAGACAGGAGGAGAAATGGAAAATGTGTCTGCGTGATGTGCGATGTCAGTGCGCGTCAAGAAAACCCATGTGATTTAACTTATTCCGGAGCCCCTCGCTCAACGTCCGCGATAGGCTATGTGTCTTCTTATAATTGGGAAAATAATTGGACGTTTTATCTTGTTTAGGATAAATGTGATACAGGTGCGCCAGCACAAGTCGTTGAGGTTTGTTCAACTTCGAGCAAAGGTCGGAGAAATCAGTGAGTGAGAGGTTCAGCGCTAGCGCTCTGAAACTGCCGTTTGGGCATGACGCGATATCGTTAATGGGTTAATACTCATATATGCGCAATTGGTCGTTCTCTAATTTACATTCATAGATCGCTGGGAGTCCTCGTACTCCTCCTGGCGCAGTGGTATAGCGGTTAAGCAATGCGCTAGTGCCCCGGGATGGCAGGTGCTGCCACCGGTAGGGTTGTGCGGCCCGGGTTGGCCTTCCCGAGCAATCTCCAATAACTGCCACCTGCCACAGTGGGGAGTTTGCTCACAATCTTAAGGTCAGGTTGTGATGGCTGCATAACGTCACGTGATCTAGGGTGCCCCCTAGGTTGCTTATGCGGGGATTTTCTCCTCACACGAGGGTACCGACGAGGGTACCGAGGGCGACGCCAGATTTTCTGCAGAGCGGGAACCTTAACGTTATAGCGTTAAAACTGTCTCAAACTGTCACAACTGCGATCGCTCTTAAACTCATCCCGATCGCATTGTCTCAGCTGGCAAATCCTGGCACACTACTCCCCCCGCCCTCCCCCGTAACCCTAAAGCCCATAAGGATGCCTCGTTAAACTGACTGAAAATGGTAGAATCTCAGCAGGGAACATTCGAAATCATATGTGACCTATTTTTGGCTAACAACGTGCACGATTAACACTAGTCTCCAGTGAAGAAACTTTTGTTAATACGCATAACCAAAGGCCACACCAAAAAGGTGTCGTTCTTCAGCACCAAGAAAGTCCCTCACAAAGATGCCGACGTAAAAAGTCGCATTTTATTTAACTACCTCTTTGGCATCAAATAGCATTATCCGCTTATACAACATTTCATTCAGGATGTACAAAGTTTGCATGTATTACAAGGTATGTTGTTGAACTGTTTCAGTGAGCTAAGGAAGTTGGACTGAGGGGATCAGGGAAGCAACAACACCAGGCATAGAGTGCGGCAGAACATGAAGATTCGTTTGATTTCCTTTGCGTTTAATTACCTGCACACTTCTAAATTATTTGCCTAAGTACAACAGCGTAACGTTTTCCTGATGCTAGAAGATCATCTAGCTAAAATTAAATCAGCTAATGAACAAAAGTTGTTTACCCCAGTCTGCTAACCCGGAGCGTCTTCTCTCGTCGCGCTGGTGGTGATGGGAAGGCTGCCACTCCAGGCGCTGAGGCCGCGATTCATCCAAGTCAGCCCAGTTGCCCTCTACGACTTCGGTCTCATCCGTGCCGTCCTCACTGGCATCGCTTCTTCGGCAGTATATATCGTCCAGGAGGGGGGTCTCAAAGGCCTCAGTGCTCGCACGATTCGCATCGTCGGCTCTGTTGACGTCATCTCTGGTGCAGCCGCCGTAGGAAGACGTCTGAGGACGCGGTGCCAGCTCCTCCGTACGCAAGGTGCCGCCGTGGTATTCGGCGGCGCTGAAGTCTTCGAGCACCCCTCCGCAAATGGTCGGGTTATAGCCCAGGAGGTCTGGCCAAACGGCGTCCCGAAGCCATCGTTTCAATCTTCCACCCACGTTCAACGGTTGATCTGTGTCGCTGCTGACGCTCACTGAGAGTTGCAGACGCCATATGTTAGGGAGGTATATGGAAAATTCAGGATATGGGTAGATGTTCGGTCAAAAGACCTCAGGCTAATGGCTTCATTTTCACCGGTTTCGTGGTACCCATATGCAATCCAGTAGGATCTAAATACCTATTAGTTAAAAAAAAAACCATCGTCCTCATCAAAACTTTCTGGACCTTAATATGATGCTCGCATGGAAGCCATTTGGCCTGAAAACTTTTGAGCCAGTTTGCGCTGCATTGAACAAGAGCAACTTGGAAAGGAAGAATGGCCGACTAATGAGGCGAAGTAGGGTAGCAGGGAATGTATCATTGTGCTAACGACTGAAATCATTAAGCGGTTACTTCCTCCAAGGGAAGCACCAAGCAGCGGACCGCATTCAAATAAGATCTGTTGTTAGTTTATCGTTTTTTTTATCTACTTCTTCTCCCAGACCTCTTGGCAGCTTAATTCTTTAAACAGGAGATGCGGCTTTCAAATAGCGAAAGATGGCCAAAAATTTGGCTTTGTGAAGATCAAAGTATTTGATAGTGTTACTGGTTTTACTATGCAGTCCCAAAGTTTCATTGCTGATTCTACCTTCAAGTAGTTCGCAAAAGTGTTTTATTAGGAGGTCCTACATATCGTAAACCGTTCAAACAGTCGGCATTTTTTGAACCCTCTGTATCTTTCCGTCTTTTCGCTGTTGCGACTAAGCGGCGCAAGCTTTGCTACGGCAGAAAGCTTGATTTATCGTCTTCAAGTCTAGCCCCTCAGCGGGACACCATGCCAACCCAAAAAGCAAAAGTTTCAAGGTCTTGCCATGGGGCCGCCCCGCGTCGGCGTTGGTCGCCTCATTGATTGCCCTTAGCAAGTGGCAGTTCGCACGGCATCTGGTTTTGCACTCGCGTAGTTACTCTCACTCTTCTAGCGTTATATAGGTTTGGATTCCGTAGGATTCTTCTTTAGGACGCCTTCATTGCTGTGCAAGGTTATGTTTTGATGGGTTGTTATCTAGAACCACATTCTGCGCATAACTTCAATTGCCAACTTATAACCTATACTGTCAACTGAACATTGCTGCCTACAACGTATCATCAGGTGCTGCTAACCAATTAGTTCTAAACTGGTGAGCACCCAGCTGACATGGTGCATAGTTTTCTTTTGTTTTAGCTACGCCGCGCAGGAATCTTTTTATAATATCCAAGACGTACAAGGAAAGAGTTGTTCCTCGCTGGCCGTCAGAAAACCCGTCAAGGGGCTTCTTTGTCGGAGCACCGGTATTGATGCCGAATCTTCAGTGCCTGCAGGGAAATTAACAGATACGAAAGAGGGACGAAAGCAATGAAAATATTCAGCGCAAACTCAATTTTTTCAGGCACCATTCGTCATTTCTTGTTTATACAGATGCTTTTTTTCTTCCGCCCAAACTGAGTGTGTCCTGAAGACAATAAGCTTTTCACGAAACATACCCGCTGCTATTTATACATAGACATGTACAAAATTTCGTAGATATGCTAGAATGGTTGCAGATGAGTACCAGAAACGTCAGGGAATCCCATATTTGCTATTCTATACATTTTGAGATGATGCAAGAAAGGTAGTGGTAAAATGACGTTTACGGAAGGTAAAAATTGCCTACAAAACTATGGTGAAAGTTGTGTTATCAAGCTCACTCGTTTCAGAAATGTTATATACGACATTCGCTGTGGAGCACAATAAGGGCCGCAGGTTGCGACATAAAAAAAACTGAAAACTGGCTGAAGCACATGCATCAGTGCTGCCTGTAGCGTAGACTAAGAGGAAGCTATAAGTTCACAGTTTACACAGGTGTTTACATACACATCGAAGCGTTCAACCTGATCCAACTCCTTCGAGTCGCCGCCTATTCAACATAAGTAGCCAGGAAGTTCAATGTTCAGCTTTTCACACACCCAATTTTACTGTGATCAGAAAAAGGTTTACGACAGCCAAGACAGAGAGGTTAGTTTGATGCAAAATACCCTAGCCTGCAGCACTTTCCCCGGAACGGAAGTTAAAGGAGAGAGCCATAAAGTGTTATAATGGGTGGCAATTTATAGATAAGATTGGTGCGCGCCTGCGACACGACGTGGCTCCTGGTAGTCCGCTTCGCGCTGTGAAGCCAAGCACCACGCCCTGCAAGAACCCAGTACAACTCGGTTGACTTAGAAGCGGCCGTAGAGTGTGTCAGAGGTTTTAAAGATTCTAGGTCTCCAGGCGCATCATATGTCACAATTTAACGACCACTCATTGAGCAAGTGCTGCCTGTACAATCCTAGTACGTGCGCTTCCTCAATGCCCCAGAATCATCATATTTGTAAAAGCCTCTTCATTCAGATAAAAAAGACCCCTGTGTTTCGCATTTGATGCTATTGTCTAAGGAAGAAAAGTGCGAACTCCATACATCTGTGGTCCAGGGCTATCTCCTGTGTATGTGTCTGTCAGCCTATAGCAATGTCTTAGCATTCCAGTACCCTACGCCACACCATTCCTTTTGAAAATAAAAGTCATTGCTGTGTCGTTCAAGATAGCATGCGACGCAGACAACCGCTGAGCTCGAGGTGCAGATTAACAGTGCGTTTATTGGGCGCTTGCGCTCTTATATCAGCCACCCGGCTGGCCGGCTTGCACAGCATGGTTGCCAGTCTTGAAGGCCCTGGTTGCCAGATCCGATACATCTTTCTCCCTCTAAAAACAGAAAAAAACTAGCACAATACAACAGCAGATCGATTCAAGCAATTTGATGAAAGTCCTTTTGATACACGAGGCGGGTGGGCTTTTTCCTTAACCGGGTGCTCCGGCGAAGCCCAGCGTCGTCCGGCTCGGAATTCATGGTTTCCAGAGGACTATGTTGCCCTGGCTCAGGATGCTCTTGAGGCGTGTGGGCAGCCGTGGCTTGATCGTCACACGTGGGGCTCGAGTTGCCCAGGGACTCCTGTGGTGCCGCAAGCCTGGAAGAGAAGCACAGTCGCTAGCACTGTCTTCCGTACAGTCAGGAATGGTTTCCAGTGAGGGGTCGAACTCTTCGTTTGTTCGCAGCAGATGTTGACGGTTGCGACGAAGCTGATTCACGTCTTTTTTACGGACCATGTATGAGCGAGGGGCGACGGCGTTTTCTGCGAGGGCCTTTGTGGTCCACCCTCCCTTGTCGAGCAGCCTAACGGTGTCATGCTCGCCGAGTGCTTCTAGTGGACGTCTCTGAGGGTGGGCTTGGGTGTGCTTTTTGACCTCTGGTGCCCTACGGTCTGCGAAGTCAGGCAGCCTCGCTCTTAACCTCCTGCCCATGAGTAGCTCGCACGGGGCTTGTCCGGCCTCGAGTGGTGCTGTCCTGTAATTAAGAAGGCGATCCAAAAGTATTCATTCACATATAGCGCCTTCTTGAGGAAACATTTCACCAAGTTCATCCCTTTCTCTGCCAAACCGTTTGAGCGTGGAAAACCGGGACTAGAAACAACATGGGCAAATTCAAACTGTTCTGCGAAAGCATGAAATGCCTGCGATGAAAGTTGTGGTCCGCCGTCCGTGCATACTTCAAGCGGGATGCCGTGACGTGCAAATATCATGGCCAGCTCCTCTATTACACAGTGGCTAGTAGTGTGAGAAAGCGGCTCTACTTCAGGGTAATTGGAATAGGCATCGTAGACTGCAAGGTAGTTCCGTAATGCTCGAACAAGTCCGCGCCTACCCTAGCCGACGGTAATGCGGGACAATGCCTTTGCATTAGGGGTTCACTTGGTTGCTTGTAAGCGAAACGGTGGCAGGTTTGGCACCTGGAAACTTTCTCAGTTATTTCTGCTGCCATACCAGGCCAATACATCAATACTCTGGCCATTGCTTTGCATTTTCCGACGCCCAAGTGGCCCCCGTGTAGGCGCTGCAACATTTCTTTTCTAGGGACTTCGGAATGACAACTCTATATCCACGCAACAGTACGCCTTCCACACTTGATAGCTGAGCTTCGAAGGGAGCTAGCTGACCTATAACGCTATGTCCATCTTGTAGGGCTTCAGTGACTCGCCTTAGCTCGTCGTCTTCACTCGTTTCTTTTGCCATCCGCTTGGCTGTTGTGTCGCTGACGAGAGTGGAGAGGCCGGCCGTTGCATGGGTGGCCACATTTTCTAGTTCGCTTTCAGGTGGCTCATCGCTGTCGCATCGGATTCTTGAGAGAGCATCGGCCAGAGCAAGGTCTCTCCCTAGGACGTACAGCAGAGAAATGTTGAACGGCATGAGGCACATAAAGAAACGCTGCAGGCGAGGAGGCATGTCTGACAGGTTCTTCTGGGCAATGGCTATCAGTGGTCGATGGTCCGTTTCCACTATTACGTCGACGCCAGTGATAAAATCGCGAAACCGTTCACATGCGAAGTTGCCTTGAAGTACAAATCCATCCTCTGCCTGAATTGCTTCCACTTTTCCGCCGGCGCTTCGGAGAGCAGTTGGCGATTAGGGGGCGGTAGTACTTCCATTGCGCTGGCTCAGTTGAAGCGGGGAATGGGCGTGATAAGAACTTCTGACACCATGTGTCGTTCAAGATAGCATGCGACGCAGACGACCGCTGAGCTCGAGGTGCAGAGTAACAGTGCGTTTATTGGGCGCTTGCGCTCTTATATCAGCCACCCGGCTGACCGGCTTCCACAGCATGGTTACCAGTCTTGAGGACCCTGGTTACCAGATCCGATACAGTTACCACCACCACTGCCCGATTTGCTGGTGTTTGTGTTGAAACCGAAGGCATGCCCATAAATCACGGGAAGCGAAGTACTAAACCATACCTTGTAATTTGAGAACGGTACATGTCTGGCACTTGCCTACCTCTACAGCAATCACGATAAGCCTGCCAATGTGTGTGCAAATGCTCTTGCGCTTGCAAATCAGGCGCGATTTTAATAGGGGAGCAGCTAACCAGAATCACTAGCGCCTGCGAGAGCCTTCTCTTTCGTGCCATATGTCGTATGTGCAGCCGCTGACAAAGCAATGAATTGAAGGGGATTGCTTCCAGCTCATGCAGAGAGGCTATTGTAGCATCACCGAAATTCGTAGGCGTTGTAGAGAACTTTTCTGATTTTTAGTAAATCTAGAACACTGTTAATGAATAGCGAGCCTCTAAATTAGACCCACAGGCCAACCCTTAGGCTCTATGCATCTGACAAAGGTTGAACCTGGGCATTGTCGTTTCTTTCGCTTTCCCAACTTTCTCATTGTACAGCACAACGAAAAACAAGTTGTATTGCTCTGTTCTGCAGGAAATGGTGCTACGTGGTAGCACGCACTGCCACGTGGTATGAAATGGGCATGCTGTGCTCGTCAGTAAACTCTATAGCGCGTTGCATACATGATGAAACACGGTATTACAGCGACCCAGTAAATGTGAAATGGCATTTAGAGGAGCTGACATGTCAGTGCTTTGACCAAAGCGATGACACAACGTACCTGTGCTCTCTGCTGGCCCAAAATTCGCGAGCGCCGGGAATTGCACGCTCGGGATCGGCACCGAATGGCGTCGCCGACCAAGTCTGTAACTTCGCAGTGTAGGACCGCCTGGACATGAGAGCGGCAGTGAACAGCATGCGTCTTTGTTGAAGTTGTTCTGTTTATTCACTGCAATAGCGATAAAAAAAATGTATAACACTGAGCTCGACCATTAGGTAGGAAAACACCGTTCCCCGAAGCAGAAAAAAAAATTCAAACCACTGGCAGAAATGTGCCGCGAACATAATAATTAAGACTTTGAAGACGGCAAAGTAAAGTTCCTTATCGCCAGTGATAACAGAGGCTATTAAACTTTATTAAATAAATCAATGAAACAGCGCACTCTCCGATTATTAAACCTATAAGGTGTAATCACTTATCCGATTTGTGCCTGAGTGGCCCACATTACCACAGAGCAAAGGACAGTAATACTTACACGTTTCAACAAACATCCAAAAACAAATGTCCTCTTTGCATTATTTCATTATTGAATTAAGAGTGCAAGATTTTGCTCCTGCTCTCAAAGAAACTCAGCAGCAGCCGCATTGGCTCAGTGGTTATGGCGCTCGGATGCTGACCCGAAAGACGAGGGTTCGATCCCAGCAGCGGCGGTTGAATTTCGATGGAGGTGAAATTCTAGAGGCCCGTGTACTGTGCGACGTCAGTGCACGTTAAAGATCCCCAGGTGGTCGAAATTTCCGGAGCCCTTGACTACGGCGTTTCTCATAGCCTGAGTCGTTTTGGGACGTTCAACCCCCATAAACCAAGTAAAAAAAAAAAGCTTTCAAGAGTGCGTTTTCATGTATGCTGTCTTGCCATGCTCTATTTCATGTCTGAAAAATTGTGCAAGAAAGCACGAACTACTAATAAAGTAACTTCAGAATAACAGCCTGAGGGGAGAGCTGGTGCATGACGAAATGAACGGCGGCGCAAACAAGGACACTAACTAGAAAGAGACACCACATGCGTTGATGCACCACTGATGCACCACTGTGCATTGATGCACCACTGATGTTGATGCTTTTTTTTTTCCACGTGCTGGGTTTGGAGCGATAATGCGATGTTACATGCTTGAGCTGAATGTTTAAACAAGCCACCTTTCCGCGCGAAAAACAGTTGGTAGTGTGAGCATGTGGTGTCTCTTTCTTGTTAGTGTCCTTGTTTGCGCCGCCGGTCATTTCGTACTAATAAAGTGTTTACGCAATTCGTCCTGCATGTCAGTGCCAGCCATATGGCTCACACTGAACGGCACCAGCTAAGACGTCGCTCTTCTTTTATTCGTCGTAAATTAGAGCAACAAATCGGCAGTATTGACTAATGCCATAGCCATACCGTAGCCGGTAGAATCTTCTATCTAGAGCGCAGCCTCGCAAAGAAAAGGTCAACGAAATTAGTCCGCCCCTCTTCCGTGCTCTGCTGCTAATCATTGGGTGCTACTTAGCTGATGTCTTTTTGTTTCTGCACATGTGCAGCAGGCACGTAGAATGGTCAGTGGGAGAGCATGAGAAAGTGTAACTGGGCGTAGGGAGGTAGGGTAGGGAGGTAGACAATAGTTTATCCGGCAGCGAGCGACTGCACACAAGTTCACAACTTGTCATCTTGTCAAAAGCAGCGGTGTCGACTTGCTCAACCAGTTTTGGGCTATCGCTGACGGTTTATTCACGCTAAACTGGCTTGTCTGATATGAAAAGGCATAAGCGTACAGCAGCATAAGGACGTCATTGAAATCCTATCCCCAGAAATGCTATATCACAGTTCTATATCACACTTCACTAATAACGTGTGAAGCAAAATTTTTCTCTTAAAAGATGGCTGCCAACCATAGGGCCGCTACCCCATGCCAAAGAAGTTAGAACTCTCCTGCTAAACTCGTTGTGGGTGTCCCTGTTGTATTGAATTTTCGCGAATTGTGACCCCCCTTCCAGCCGTACTTCACTTGTGGCACTCTTTTTCTTCGTGCTGACTGCACGCCTTAGCTGTGCGAAATCCTAAAGTATAGCTTTACCCGGGCGCCGGTGTTTTGCTTCATCAGATTCCTGAAGTGTGTGCAGGGACGAGTTGCTTCTGCAGGATGTGCGGGAATCCGCTGACGTGGTTGATGACGACTGGCGTCCTTTGTACCACCACCACCTGCGATGTCGACCACACTTTTTTGAGACGCGATGTGGGAATTACGGACACTCTAAAGGTTTTATCTACATCTTGTAATTTACTAAAACCTTGCACCTTAAATGGTGAAGATTTAGTGGTATGCTAAACTTTCTGATGTCTTATGCCTTACATTTGATTTGTTTCTATATAAGGGAATTTTCAAATATAACTGGACGGCAATTAAGAATCCTTGCTATGCCTCTTATATAGGCAAGGAGAAGTCGAAAACCAAATTCCACTGAAGTGAATCACATGTGCAAGTAATCTTAGTTTTAAAGCGAAGCATTCTTGCGTTCATCTTCTTTCCATGGGACCCCCAAACTTCTTAATGTTGACCATTCAAGCTGGACATAGAGCACTCATGTATGGAGTGCTTGCAAAAATCTCTACTGGAAGACGTTCGTAATACAGAGCTCAAAAAACAGGGTAAAGGGTATCTATTAGAAATGATTAAGGTTTGAGGCTTTCTAGTTTCTTGCAATTTAAAGCGATCTGTAAGTAAGAAGAAAATAATTGAAAGCTCCAGCTGCTTGGGGGAATTTTGCCGCCACACCGTGTTTAGAGAAACCTCTCCAAAACGCTTGTAATGAGATTTTTATAAGAAAACTAATACACAACGCTATAGGTATATGCCTAAATTGCGAAACTCGGGGCAGCTGTTCAGCATCACCAGTTCAGCATCGCTTTTGCATCCAACGTTCTCGTTGCTATGTGGCCCACCATACACATGCCTGCATCCGGCCGGTTCTTCTTATTACTGTCGAGGATACTCGTATGGCCTACGGAATCCCAGCAACTCAAGGCTGCCACACCGCGAGACCACCTTCAGTCCTGATGCGAGGCAGAAAACTGAAGCTGTGAACAACATTGGTACCTCAGCTTAAACAAAGTGATACCCTCTCTAGCGTATAACTTGCCACCAGCACCTTATACCCGCGCGGGGCTGTGCGTGCAGGGACTCGCTCCGTAACTAAGCCGCCGATTCCACACCTAGCGCCAGAAGCGCCATCTCTCGGGCCCGCCATAAATCTGTCTAGCACGGAGAGCACCCACCCGAGGCACCGCGACTGTGTAGCACTCAAATGTGTATCACCTGTAAACTTCTTGCAAGGATATACAGCAGCTCTAAAAATTAACGCATATTTCTTTCGACAGCACAAGCAAGATAGGCTTCTTTTTTTTTTACTGAAAGGAAGCGCCAAAAGCTTATGTTTGTTTTTCTTCCTTCAAATCTTACCTGTGATGACATAGTACAGCTTGTACGAATTAGTAATGCACTTCAAAAAAAAGTTACCGATTTTTTTACGTTGAATTCATTAAACGGTCTCCGGATAGCGTTCCCCACGCGAAATGTCAGAAGGCTCACACGCACCCCGTCAGGACCAGGCTGAGCAGCAGTGGCACGATGATCGTCAGAGACTCGACAGGGATGGCTTCCTTCGCAGAGTGAACCACCCGGAGGGCTTGGGTGACGCTCTCGAAGCTGCGAAAATCGACTCGCCCGGTGGCTTCGTGGACGTAGTCCAAGGTGGGTGGTAAAGGTGCCGCTACTTGTGCTGCAAAGTAATAGCGCAGTTGCGCTATTCAGAATCTGGCAACAGGTGAGAGTAATTAGGCTTCACTGCTGCTCGCTTTTCTAAACGCCTACAAAGCTCAGTACACTGCTGAAATACTGCTGATGTAGACGGGGAAGTAGAAAAGAAATTGTACCGCGAACCGCGGTGGCTGTGCACTGTGGGGAAACGTTCGCACAACGGGCGTTTTTCTCCTTACCGGTTTTCTGCCTAGATATAATCACCTTGCAGAGGACGTTTCTTCAGAACAGTTTAATTTATGTCGACCCCGTTTATTTTCTTGCGCCGGCTGCGTTCTTATGAAGGAAAAACACTAACGACGCCCGTGTGCTGTGCGATGTCAGTGCACGTTAAAGATCCCTAGGTGGTCGAAGTTATTCCGGAGCACTCCACTACGGCACCTCTTTCTTCCTTTTTTCTTTCACTCCCTCCTTTATCCCTTCCCTTACGGCGCGGTTCAGGTGTCCAACGATATATGAGACAGATACTACGCCATTTCCTTTCCCCCAAAACCAATTATTATTATATTATTTATAGGACCGCAGGGTAGATAAATACTTTTTTTCAAAATGCTAATTATAAGTTAATTGTGCAAAATTTTCTTCTAACTCTAGATATATCAACGAACGCTGCAACATAAAAATTCAAAATCAAAATGTATGCCTCTCGCAATCAAGATTATAAGAACGTTTCGACCTCTACCACTCTGGTAGGAATGCGACGATTGTTGAGCAAGCCTTCTGCCACATTTTCTAAACTCTGCCGCCATTTAGCAAGATTGTCAAGAAAAGCATATACTACAAAACAATTTTCTGAAGATATAACAGTTGAATATTGGTTGAGTGGTCACAAAATTGTTTTTAATATACTTAAAAATTTCATTTGTGCATATCGAGAAATAAAAAAAAATTGAAAACACCCATCCTTCTATACATATTAATGTATTTTTATGCGGCACAAGTGGGTCATCAGCGAGTTGACAGGCCTGCTTTCTCCCTTCCTTACTGAAATAGTAACTTCGTTTTGACTGATGACCTAGGCACGAAAATAAAAAAAAATGTGAAAGTCCGTCTCCATTTGGCGGCAGTTGGGCGCGCGCACTATACACACAAGAAACAACTTAACACTTTGAGATCCCCTATTTTTACCTACTCGTACATCAAGGTTTACTCGTAGAAACGGTTCCTGTTTCTGCCGTTATTACACGATTCTGATATAGAACCCCTACTGGCGTTAGAGGTAAACTGTCCAGGAATCTTTCCTATCTATTGCCGCGACGTCTAGAAAGGCCTCATGCAAAGTGTTCGAATGAGTGAATCCTCACGAGGGTCATGATAGGCGGTTAGACGCCGAAGTCCAGGGACGTCTTCGGCTTGCCTATGCCAGATGCCCAGCAGGACGAAAGGCCATGGCTTGTGGTACAAACCAACGAAAATCGCAGCCAGCAGCGTCCCAACGCAAGTAAGCAGCAAAATCATGGCGACCCGTCTTGTGTTTTTCTTCTTCTTCAGCGCTTCTTTTACTTACGTTTTTAGTTTATTTTGCCAATCTAAATGTATTTTTACTAAGCCTCGCACGGCGGCCAAATGCGACTTCTGATATTTTGTTTTATAAGGCCATAATAATAATGGCTACCATCTATGGATACAGTTTACCGCCGTTTAATGCGTTCTATCGGGAGCAAGAGAGAGAGTGAGAAAGAAGAAAGCCAAGGAGCTTAATACTATATGGTCGCGGATATTCAATAATGTGGTAAATGTGTGAATGACTCTAAGTGGGAAGCTAATACAAGTATAATTATGTTACACTCCTTAGCATATCGCATATTGGGAGTGTAGTCTGTTTTGCCTTCCACGTACCAACTAAATACGGAAGTTCTAACATCACGACACAGTGAGAATTCAGGAAGAAAAGAAGTGTAGGGCAGTCTGTTGAAAATGTGGCGGTGTGCTCATGAGCGATTCCCTTTGGAGGAAGATCCACTTCATTAACATTGTAAGTGTGCACTATCGACTTATCCAATGCAAGTTGATTGATTTATTTTGCCCTCAGGGCGGAAGACTTCAGAGGGAAGTGGAGAATACAAAAGGTTATTATGAAATCACAAGTACAGAACAAGATCAGAGGACAAGATATCAAATAAAGAATGCAGGTACTGCGCAGAGAGTGTAGTTGGAGCAAAGTGTCATCTTCAGAAGCTTCAGCAATTGTAAAAAAACCAGCGTGTAAAAAGCACACCGCTTACAATATTTACTTGCAAATCATGCAGCGTTGCTCGTTTTGCCTCGCCACCGTTCTAAACACCTCAATAGAGAAAGAAGTCGCATTCTTACGCCTCCGAAGCTTAGCTCTTCATTTTACTCTTGAGATAAACCTGGATGAGTTTTTTCCTCTTTGGATCTGTGCCAAACCCTGGCTAATCCCCCACCATGGGTATGCGCCATCGTATTTGAGACAACAACAACAACGACAAAAACAGCACTTTCAGGAGTACAGGCGAGTCCTACGGAATGGCTGTACGTACTTTGTTCGGCGACTGTGTAAGAATTCGTTCGGACTTGGTTGACATATGACGAACCTCCAGTCGCACTGTCCGTATGGTGACCATTCAGTTCGGGCCGAACAAAACAGAAATAGAAAATGGTAAAACAGCGGGGAAAATGCGGTATTTACAATGAAAACGATGGCTCGGTTTGAAGATTCTCGAATGCCTCAGTGATGCTTCCACCACTCTCTATTCTGCACGGGTTTCCTAGCAAGAACTTCGTCCGAAACAGCAGTAGTCGGTGCGCGCCATTCGCCTCTCCGTTGGCGACGCTCTCGATGCTGGGGCGCCTCCGTCGTCAGTTGTACCTCGGCGGTGGCGTTGAGGCGCTCTCCATTACTTTGCTTCTTTCTGGCTGCTTCAGGTTCGATTATCTTTAGTTATGTAAGCGGTGTAGTTCTCTTTCGGCGAAAAAGCAGTGTGTGTGTATGCGTGCGTGCGTGCGTGCGTGTGTATGTCTGCGTCACCGTCACCGTCGAGGTGGCGATAAGACACAGTGCATCCGCCAGCCGGAAGTAACCCTCCAGGCGGAGGATGGATGGATGGATACGGCTGAACCCTTTAAATCGGGTGGTGGCTCAAGCCACCTAGCCATGACTTATGAAATTTTACTCTTCTCTTGATTTTAGCCACCAGTCAGATAACCTTCGCTTGGTTATTTCTACCCGCTTAAAATCCACTTTCCCTTCACTATCCCTAAACCCCAATGCCTTGGGTAAGTCAGCCCCGCTGCCTTCCACTACAGGGTGAAGCCCTTTACAGAAAAGTATCAAGTGTTCAGCCGTTTCCTTCTCCTCTCAGCACGCAACGCACAACGTGTCTATCTCGTAGTACCTGACTCTATATGTCTTAGTCCGCAAAACTCCCGCCCTGGCCTCAAACAACAAAGAGCTTCTCCTACAATTATCATAGATATTTTCTTTGGCAATTTCCTGCTTAAAGGTCCCCTATGTTCCCAGTGCCGATTTCGTCAGCATCCCTGTTTTCCACAGAGCTCTCTCTGTTTCTTTAACCTTTTTCTTAACCTATAATTGCTGATTTGCCCCCTACTGCTGTCCAGATATTTGCTTGTCAGTTTTCTAGTTCGCTTTCTTCATTTCGTGTCAACATTCCTTATATACAGGTATCTGAAAACTTTCCTAGCCCACTGCTTTACCCCCATTTTTCTCAATCACTCCTCAAATGCTATCCTCCTGCTAGCCTCTCTGCTCTCGAAAGACGCCCATCCCATATCACCCTGTACCCCCTGATTTGGTGTATTGCCATGTGCTCCCAAAACTAGCCTCCGTACGCCACGTTGTTTAATTTCTAACCTTGCTTGAACATCTGGTCTCGTGCACAGGACCGCATTACCGAAAGTCAGGCTAAGCACCATCACCCCTTTCCAGATCCCACTTACCACTTCATACCTATTGTAATTCCACAGTAAACTATTTTTCAAGACAGCTGCATTCCTACTAGCTTTATTCATTACATATTTTTCATGCTCTGTCAGATACTCAGCACCGTTATTTAGCCACACGCCAAAATACTTGTACTCATCCACTACTTCTAGCGTGAACTCCAGTATTCTATGCTCGCCGACCTCATCATTAAATATTATGACTGCAGATTTTTCCTTACTAAACTTGAAACCTAATTTATCTCCCTCTGTACCACATATGCCTATCAACTCCGGTGCCCGCCTCAGGGAGCTCGTTCCTGCCCGAAAGAGACCCGAAGAGGCAAAATGTGCCCCCTTCGAAGCACCCTCAGGTCGGCACCTCCGGACAACCAGCGGTAGATAAACGTGCATTTCCGACCCACGAGCTTCCATCTACTGCCAAACTTTGCACACTTCACACAAATGCCCAGGGTGAGTTCGGCATCTAAACACATCCTAAATACACGCAAAAGGAAACCACACCGTTTTTACACGGCACTCGCCTTCCAAATGTAAACAAGCCGCCGACACAGCACTTTGAGTGCAAAAGCACTTTGAGTGTTGGTTGTCTATTGAAGAGCATGCGCAGTTCAATAAAAGAGCAACAGCAAACCGTCCCGCGATATCTCGGAGGCGGCGAGAAAGAGCGAAAGAGCGAACAAGTGGGCGATTGCATTATCAGTTATTGTCTGAATAATAAATGCCTGCTTTCATGTTACACGCGCTTTAATGTCGGAAAATAAAAGCTGGTGGGGGGAGATGGGGGAGCAGGGGAAAGGGTCGCGCTTTCATTGGAATTATCAACACATTAGTTGGGTTTAACGCGTGTTAATGATATCCTAGTCGAAATCAAGAAGAAGAATGGGCTTGGGCAGGGCATGTAATGCGAAGGCGAGATAACTGCTGGTATTTCGGGGTAACGGAGTGGATTCCAAGAGGAAGTAAGCATAGCAGGGGCCGGCATAAGGTTAGGTGGGCGGATGAGATTTGGAAGTGTGCAGGAATAGGATGGGCGCAGCTGGCAAAGGACAGGGTTAAGTGAAGAGGCCTTTGCCCTGCAGTGGGCTTAGTCGGGCTGATGATGATAATGAGTTGGGTTTTTGTAGCGATAGCTACATTACAGTAGCATTACGAGCCTTCAGCTTGCTGCGCTGCCACCCCGTGGCTGCGCCGCCACGCTGTCACGTGGTGCGGAGCAGCTGCCGGCGGCGTGGCGCCGTTGCTGTTCACATGGTTCGTTACGGGGGTTGGTCACGTGACCAGCCACGTGGTGCGGAGCAGCTGCTGCTGCCGGCGGCGCGGCGCGCCGGCGAAACCGAGCTGCCACAGCTGTGCGCATGCGCCGTGTCAAGTGGGACGAAGATGAAAGAACACCCAGCGAAACGGAGCGGCGAAAGACTGACTTTGAAATTCGACTGAGCAAGTTCCACTCGGCCAGCTGTAGCTATCGCGACACTCCAGGCTTAACCAGAGATAAACCACCGCCAATTTTTTATGCGCGATTTAGCTGCAGGCAGGATAACAAGATAAAAACGGCGGCAGATGACAGCCCACCGTGGCTTGCTGTTCTTCTGTGCAGCTATTTTTCAAGAAAACTGTGTTGAAATTGGTTACCCGAGGTGATATCAACCAACTAGATCAATCGGGAACGCTTCCGGTATCACTGCGGGCCTATGAAATTTGAAAATCATCCTTAAGGAGAGAAAACAGATCCACAAACAAAACCTCAACGTACAGCTGTCTACATTTTCGCCTGCTTTTTCTACTGAACAAACTGCATTCAGGTAATGCAAGCGTCTGCTGAGAAAGAAGTAGTTAGCCTCTTTGGGAAGCAACGGCGATAGATCAGACCACAACCGTTCGGAAAGTGCAAAGTAACTTCAGCCAGACAGAAGTGAAATGACACATGATTTATTTTTCCGCGAATGATTCCTTGATACCCTCCCGTGAATAAAAAAAAAACATCACATGCATCGATGATACATGTGCTGTTACACGTAGTCCAGCACTGCAGAAAGCGCCTTCCCCAATCGTTATAGTCAAGACATGACGTTGTAAACTTGGAAGCGCAAAAAACCGGACGACGGACAGAGTAAGGGAACACAAAAAACAGGTTCACGAGCGCTACTACCAACTGTTTATTCATGCTGAGGTACAGAATTTATATAGGAACAGAATTGTCGAGCATGCGCGTGGAAAAGGCACACAAACCGCACAATCACACAAACCGCACATCAGACATGCGCACAAGTTAATCAAAAAAAGAATCTAAAAACGCACATTCCGATGAATAAACGTGTACAGACGTGTCACTGACACAACGATCGGGCAGCTTTCGGATATAATAAGCCTCTAGAACGAGCCTAGCCTTATCATTGCCGCTCTTGCCTAGAACCGTGGTTTTCTCCAACCTTGCCCTACACGTGCACGAAGCAATGTGACGCACGATATTAGCACTAATGTCTTTGTTTTCTATGTTTTTGGCATGCTCCCGTAGCCGGTCATTAATACAGCGGCCAGTTTGGCCGACGTATGAAGCCCCACATGAGAGGGGAATGCAGTACACCACTCCTATTGCACATTTGGTGTAGGCGATCCCATGTTTTTTGTTGCAGCCCCTGCCGGCACAACCCATGATGCGGGGGCATAGCTTAGATAGCTTATTGGGTGCTGAGAACACCAAAGGCACACGGTGCCTGCCCGCCACTTTTTTTAGGTTGTGCGTGAGTTGGTGTACGTAAGGGACCACCACCGGCGTCGAAGAAGGGGGCTCAGACCTTTTTTGGGCGCCTTTCCCAGCTGCAAGTACGTCTTAGTCATGTTTCTTCTACATCGGGCTTTCTGTTTTGTGTTCAACCCTCGCCTTCCCATGTTCCCTGCTCATTGTAAACATCACCTCAACGTGCCGAGCCAGACTACTTGGCTTCTTCCTGCGAACATGACTCGTAGGTAGTGAAGTCACCGGCATCTTCGGTCCTTTTAAACCCACCGTAGGCCACGCCAGACGTGTCTGCAAGATACTCCGGTCCGAACTGTGGTATCAAGTGAGGTTGCTTCAAGATTTTCTACGCGCAGCATGCTACGCCGAACACCAAGAGTGGCTGGCGGCCATCAGACATCGAGAAAGCAAGAAGCTCGCAGCCCAGACAACAGAGCTTTGGTGCTAGTGCTCCATGAACCAAGTGCAGCGCTCGTCGTGTTCCCTCGCTCGTCCGTGTTGCCGTTTTGCACTCTCATGTCTTTCACGCTTACGACATTATCATTTTCTGGGCTCTGAAGCTTAAGCGTGATGCAGGATTCACAGGCACGCGTTGGCAAGCGCTGGTTGCTGTAAGCACATTCGGCCACGCGTTGGGCGCTCAATGCGCGTGTTGAAGACGCCTGCTACACACATCGGCAGTACACTAAACGCCGGCTTTATTGTAAACCCTCTATATGTGATAGCCTCAACCAATGTATCGTACGGCTATAACAAAGAATCGTTTATACCAAACAAAAAGAGGGCCCCTTCAACTTTGTTATTACCCAGCTGCACTGTACGTTTTTTAATATCGTGTTTGCTAGCTGACAACGACAGCTATGAGGAATGTGATGTGCTTGTGGGTTTAACGTACTGAACCTCCATGTGGGCTTATAGAATAAGTATAGCGGATAGCTCCGAATTAATTTTAGTCAGCTTGAGTCGTTGAAAGAGCAGTGACGTCGAACAGTTGCTTTTGGATTTCGCATCTGTGAAAATGCGACCGCCAAATGCGCGATTCGAACAAGTATCCTTGGACTGCTCAGCTGGATGCTTCAGCGGTGAGCGCCTCAGGCGATCGCTGTTGGCTTCTGCACGAGAGGTAATAAGAACCTGCACTATGACCTGTTCAAGCATTATCACTGTTCAACCGTTCGCCTATTTGCAGGCGCGGCTTTTTCATTTCTGCAGCCATAGCAATGAGCTGTGGTTGTCACTTATCAATAACTATTCCTGCATGCTACAGTTTCTTCGTCTTGGCGCGCTGCAACGGTTGAATTACATTTGGCATCAGCTTGTGGACCGTAATGCTGCGGGGTAAAATTTTGGCCCCCCGTCGGCCATGTTTCGATATCGGTGAAATACAAAAGACCTTGAGTGCTGCGTGAAGACTGCCCCCGGTAAAGAATCCTAGGTGGTCTAAATTAAACCGCAGCGCTCCACTTCGGCTTCTCTCATAGCCCATAGCTTTGGGACAGCCAAACTCTGTAGTAATTTGCCACGTTTCACTTCAAGCTGTCCCCAGCTGACACAGCCAATGTTTACTTAGCAGGAATGAGAGCAAATTATTATTTTTTGCTCAATTAATGTCGCCTGTACGAAAAAAGAAACTAAGGAAAAAATGTAATAGATGAAGCAGACGAAGGGTTTCCTCTGGACAGCGCTAGTCCTCGTCTTCCTCATGGGGAAGCGCCGAGAGCCGGGCGGACCTCAGCACCCGGGCCATGACGAAGTCCGCGGCAGTGCTGCAGACCACTATCTCTTCAGACCACAGCGCCAAGTCCCGCCAAGCTTCCAGCTCGGGGTCCGTCCAGGTGGACCTCCCAGAGTCGAAGATCGGCTCGTAAGCTCCCAGTAGTCTATGTATCAGGTCGTGGAGGAAGACCACGTTCGTGTATGGATGGAAACGGGACGCGTTGGGCCTGCGAGGAAAAGAGACACGTGTCCCGCGTTCGAAAAAAGAACCATCTTCAATCAAGCCATGCCCGCAGCAGGACACACACCTCACTCGGTGATCTTCAGCCAGCTCTGTTCTCTGGCAACCGTGATCATTCTATTCCAACGCATTTCAGATATTCGACACTTCCCAAATTGATGGTCTGTTGGAATCTTCTTTTGAAGCCTACCTGACCATTGAACATCTCTTCATTGCATTACAATCTCTATTCTAACTTTGTTTTACTAATTATAAATCGGGCTTGGCCAGAACACGTACCGCAATATAAAATTAAGGCACACGTGACGGTTGGTTGGCTTTACTTCATTTTGGAGCGAAAGCTCCACTACGCTAGGTAAAGCTGATTTCGCCATGCGTTGCCGGTTGAACTTCAAGTGAGCCAGAGGTCAAGTGTGGCTATAGGCCTTACCATGTGTGGTCCACCGTGGTGTCGCACCACTTGACCTTTGGCCTTTCGATTCGCGTGTAGAGGGCGGTAGAATAGGCCGCACCGTTCAATGGGTGACCATCCTCTCACGATCAACTATTAATTTAACTGCCACCTGCCGGGATGGCAGGGTGGGCGCGTTGCCTATCCAATGTGCGGAACGCAATCAACGTTACAGATGCCAAGCCGCGTCTACTTGCCCGATACACCACAGCTTTCGTTCTCTAACCAGGTTCAGCAGTAGTTAAACCGCAGCTAATTTTTTGTCATTTCAGGTAGGTCGATAGGTGATTGCTGCGCAAGAAGCAGAGTTCGCAAACTCCAATTGCTTTGCAGCTCAGTGTCGTAGTCTGTAGCCACTCAAGGCAGAGAGGTGTGGAAGACTGAAAATTGAAAGACTGAAAGGCTAGGGTGCTAGGGTTAGGGTTCGCGGTTCCCTCCTAAAAGCTGGCATGTGACACAGCGAGTGAATAAGAAGCCTCACTGCACCTGATGATACTGTTGATCAGAGCGAACCTGTCTCCAACCGCTCTCTTCTTGTCCTCCGCCAATTCGTCGAGGTCAGTGTATATGGGCATTGATCCTGCGTGAAAACGGTGAGGCAATATTTTATCGCAGGCCATAACTAGAGCGCGGAAAAAGAGCACTTGTTCCACAAAGGCCCAAGCGTATTAAATACGACAGCGTGAGAGCTAAGAAGCTTCATGTGGGGTCACCACATAGAAAAGGGCTTTCAGGCAAGATATGATAAGGTATTGCTACAAAGTTTACTGCAAGTAAGCTAAAGTTTCTTTTCAGGCATAACGGTGGGTAACATGTAGCAATCCGCATTCACCCTTCAAGTACAAGCGTTTTGCGCGCTGAGGTATAGCTACGGCGGAATTAATTGTGCAAGGAGAGAGCACAGGCACAGAACGCGAGTATCAACTTTATTTCACATATAAATGCAAAGAAATGATATCTGGATAACACATCATGACCACTCAATCACTGAAATTGTTCACCCGATTGCATAACGCACAGTTAAGGAGAGGAGATCCTGAGGTGTTTCCACATCATGAGACAGCCTTTGCGAGATATGTAACGGGGTGTTCAGCCTATGTGAGACTTAAGAACACCAAGTGTTTGCTTCTGAGTTGTGCCTCTAGTGGGTCTACTGTACCATTCATAATAGTCCTAAATACCGGAAAAATCTGCACGAATATTGCTCCCGCATTGAAGAGATTTTGAACGCTGGCGACGCACAATGAATCGCACAGCTTTGCACAGGAGCAAACCCAATGGGTTGTAAAATTTTAACAAAGGCTCTACATTACTATGTTATTGAAAAATAAATGCTGAATTCTTGGATCAGCTGAGAGGCTGAAAAGAAATTTTGTTTTTCCGCGCACGGTCAATTCTTTAAGCTTCATGCGATAATAATAATAATGGGTTTTTGGGGAAAGGAAATGGCGCAGTATCTGTCTCATATATCGTTGGACACCTGAACCGCGCCGTAAGGGAAGGAATAAAGGAGGGAGTGACAAGAAAAAAGAAAAGAAGAAAGAGGTGCCGTATTGGAGGGCTCCGGAATAATTTCGACCACCTGGGGATCTTTAACGTGCACTGACGTCGCACAGCACACGGGCGTCTTAGCGTTTTTCCTCCATAAAAAAAAACCGCTAAGGCGCATGTGTGCTGTGCGATGTCAGTGCACGTTAAGGATCCCCAAGTGGTCGAAATTATTCCGGAGCCTTCCGCTACGGCACCTCTTATCATATCTTCATGCATGCAGGTAGGTATTTTTATTTACCTGTATATCCTAGCGCAGTACAGACCAAATGATAAAAGTCTAACTGGCGTAAGTATAAGCTCGGCACCTTTTTGAGCCGAATGTGGGCTAACTTTCCTATAAGTTGAACAAACTAAAGCTCGATTCACAACTTATTTCCAGCCTAAGCTTTCGTCACAAGCCCCCACCCACCTGCGCCTGCGCAAAGCCTCGACGCGGCGAAGTCGACGACGGTCACCTTGAAGCCGTGCAGCTCGATGTACACGCTGTTGTTCATAATTCGGAACCGGGCCACACGACCACGTGCGGCCTTCACCAGCACGTGCCTCGCGGTCAGGGCGCGGTGCTCGAACTCGAGGTCTTCCTCAGCAACAGCAATTGTAAGAGCCAGCTGCTGGACCACGGATCGGAGCTGCAGGGTATTCTCGAACTGCGCGACGCGAACAAGAGACGAATGTGTGGGCAAGGCTACTTCACTGGTGGCGTAAAGGCCTTATGAATAGAGATACTACCCCCAAATCAAGCCTGAGAAAGGGCACCACCATAAAATAAAAGCATCCGTCATCCGGAGCTGCTTATACATCTCACCAACCTATACCACTACCTGGAGTGTGGAATATTGAGCAAACTCAGCGAAAAGCACGGTATCTTTTAGGCCGGGATGTTGTCTGTGCTCGCATCTCTAGGTGAGGATACCCACAGTGTGCTACATGTTTGTTCGAACTGACACTTGTTGCAAGTACAACTGCTCCATATACAAGTTTTTCTATGACCCAGAAGTGCATGCAACTAAATTAATACCTGGCGGCGTTTACAGCCATAAAAATATCTGTGTACATGCAAACAAAACCACAGGATCCTTTTCGAAAATTTAATTGGTACCTACGAATTATTATGCTATTGTATGCATTTAACACATTATCACCCATGCATGCGTCTGCTGTTCTAGACGACTGAAAGCTGCAGGTATTGGTGGCAACTTGGCTGGCAACTTACCCTAACTCTGAAAAGCTCTTCGCCCGCGAATGGCATGCAGAGGACAGCGTATGGGGGAAACAGCTTTCGTCCACCTGCGAGCGTTTGTAACTTTAGTACCTTCAACGTGGAAGTCAGGGGATTGGTCACCTTGTCGAAAACACATAACACATAACACACTTATCGCACATAACTCTTTCTTTCGACCGCACAACACTTAGCTAGAAATCCCTTCCCTCCTAGGGCTTCGTGGAAAAATGGCTGCAGCTTGCTTTTGCGGGCCGATGACATCCACTTTGTACAGTCAAAAGGTACGGTTCTCCCTCAGAATATAAAATGAAAGTTTGTTCTAATTGAGAATCCTGAAACAAATGAATTCGTGTCTTCATAACGCCACAAGGAAAACTCCGAAGCCTACGCCATACCTCAGACAACAGAAGTTGCAATTGAAGCTGTGCATCTGCGCCTCCCCTCTCCTCGACCCTATTAGCATACCGGCTTTCAAGCCAACTTTTCCCATTTTTCATGGATGCCACACATTCTTGAGAACCAGTGTTCCGGTGCCTCTGTATACACACTTTATCAAGTCACCAATAAAAGTCACCAGGGAACAGGGTGAGCTGTTAACCCTTGTAATGGGGTTCCCATAGCTGCGACAAACCCGACGATAAGAAACATATAAAGGCGAGGATGAGTTCATCCTTCCCGCCTGAGGGCATTAGTAGCTTAATGTGCAACGTAAATGCCCGACTATACAGCCCAAATGTACTCTGACATGGGGACCTTAGACCAAGTGTGTGCCTTACGGCTGATGACATACTTGAACAACATTTTTCTAGTTCATCGCAATCGGAATGAAATTTTGGCTGCATATTACGTCGAAACGACTTGTCTCTCATGCAACTAGCTTTCTAAGGCTACACGAACAAAAAAAAACTGAGTGCCCACCTTCTCTATAGATGTTGGAACCCTGTTTGTTCAGGTAGCTGGCACAGGAGTTTTCCAGCAACTCTGGATATCTCTCCCATGTGCAGTGCGCTCTATCAAAGAGATGCAAAAGAAAAACAAATACAGGAAAAAAAATGAAATTTCCGCTGGTCGAGGCGGGAATATTAAGTGGTAGCTGTGATGCATGGTTCATGCATCATGCTGGACAATGTGACAATTCATGTATTGCAGCCAACTTGTAGACGCATAGACTACACTGAATAAGGATAGCGGGTATCCTTTCGTGAGTTTTGGGAGTCCGCAAATTCGGCAGAACAAATGAATTACTGAAGTTGTGATACCGCCAGCCCTGTATCCAAAAAACAACACACAATCCAAGGCTTTCCTGTTTCGCGTCACTATAGTGAACGTCATCACCAATGCCATAAGCCTAAATCCATTCACAAAAGGATATCATTCATCTTCCATTGATCGCAAGTTAATACTCTATTGTGGAGCTATGGCCATCCTATCCCCTTAATGTTCCCAGTTTCTTCCGACCACTTCATTCTCCGCCGAGCAGTGCTAAGCTCGCGCTCTCTTAACAATCGGCTCCGTCAGCCTAGGGTACCACCAGTTACTGTCTCTTCACATTACATGTCCTTCTATCCATTTGTTCCTGTTCATTTCACGTGGACATAGGCGAGGCGTTTTTCAGAGCGCTCAGTCCCCAGAAGTGTTCACCACGGGCTAAGTATCCTTTAGGGAAAGAGGTGAGCTAAGAAGTTTTCAGCTGTTAAATAATACTATTCCAGTGTTAACGGCACCCATCCGCAAAAATACCCCGTGAAGTAATCATTGCAAGATTAGGGAACCTAAATGCTATCTCGGGAACAATCTTGCCATCATGGGCACCTGCCGCAGTGGCCGGGTGCCTTTGTCGTTCTGCTGCTGATTCCAATGCAGGAGACTTATTATGAGCTGCACTATCCGCCTTTCGTTGGAGGTGAAATGCAAAATCGAATGCTTTCTCTGCGATGTCAGTGCATGTTAAACCACCCAAGATGGTGTAAATTAACCCGCAGCCCTCCGCTATGGGGCCCTTCATAAACCATGTGTCTCTTCGGCGCCTCAACTATACACGCAGTCGGTTAACCCACGTTACTGAGACTGAATGCTGTAAACTTACTTGTGAAGGTGAGAAAACCCCGATGTTTGGTTTGCTGTTCCCATGGCGAGCGCCTTCAGCAACCTTTCAAGAGAAAGAGAAGGAGTGAGGACAACTTCATCGTATGACGCTGGATGCATAATGCGAGTATCCTGCTCCGTTTTAACATTGGAGCCATTGTTCGGAAGGTCCTTCATTGTGACAAAAAAAAAAAAGAGACCGTTCGGTTTACTCTTTCCCGCGCCAGCTTTTCCATGCAATTGTGCGCTAGCACCAGAGCCCAAATACGCTATTTATTCCTACGCAGCTGAATACAGTCGCAGCTTGCAGGTGTTTGCTTTTAAAATATAGTATAATGAGAATAGTAATTATGTAACAGGTAGTAACTGTTAACTTTCAACGTTGAAAGTAAAAAAAGAGTTTTCTTGATCACAGCACACCTAGGAATGCCTAGACACAAGGACCTTCAATAGAGGGCCCCAGAGACGGAATGCAGTTAAGGCGGTAAGAGCAATGCGCCAACCGGCCAGGCGCACTGTCCTGGTTCCGAACTGCTTATCTGGCGGAATGACGCAGTTACGTACGCTCCGCCCCTGTAGCCTTGCCTTCATTGCCAAGAAAAGCTGTCGCCAAGTATATAGATGTCTCGATGGCTTAATATTTTTGGCTATAACTGCCGCAATGTTCTGCTTGGACCAGACGTTTACTGGCTGCTAGTAAGAAATGTAAGTCGCTATAGTGAGAATAGTACTACACTCTGCGTGGAAATTTCTTACGCTAAAGCACAGGGATTTCGTTGAGGCGCTTTGTGTTCACTCATGCCACACCCTACTCAAAAAATAAGTAGAAAGCGTCACAGCCGGGAGGAGGATTTAAAACCGCATCGCGCGAAGAGATCCGCTCCCCGCACCCGCTTTCCTTGATAACAGAGCACAATATCACGATACACGAGTGCCCAAATAACGCTTGCCTTTGCAGAATGAGTCGTGTGCAAAACTCCTCGCACTTGAAATGCGCCCGTTAGTCAGGAATACTCAGAGATGCTCGTTAAAAATAGTGACTCATATTTACTACACAAGCCATTCTACAGCAGTCACATAAACAGCTTAGAGATAAGGGCTCAGTACCGAACAAGAACTGTGCTGTCATGGTGGAACCATCACCTTCCCACGCTCTCGGTGTAATGGCACCAGATGAATCGCAACGGCACTTAGCGGCATATCTATTCGTTGTCGTGGAGACATCTATGCAACAGCGCTTAAACGTTATACTTTACAGCAAAACTCATGACAACAGCATGAGAATGCGCCGGCGACGGACTGAAGGAGCTGATCAAACGATGTGGTTCCGCGTGCATATCCATCATTGACTACATCTCGGCGTCGATGTTGTGAAAAGGGCCAATACACCACTGGCCTTACCAGTCCGGTGAGTGCCGCCGCCCTTAAGGCTCTGCTAGCACTTTGAGACTGACATGCAGGAGTGTTGTCATTATTTCAGGAAGACCGCGAAATACGCACCTAGACGCAACGTGAAATACATTGATAGCTGCGTCCTCCTTCGCATGACTGCCTCGAATGCGCAGCTTTATCACGACTAACGAAGTATTAATGCGAAAGTATTTCTTGCCTCATGAGTGGCGTGTACAGAATTTGTCACCACGGGCTGTGGACACAGCGTGTCTTCATGAAATGTCGATCATCCGGTAAGAGTGCAATTATGATTTGTAATGATTAATAAGAATTTCATGGAAGGTATAAGTGGTAGAATTACTAACTAAAAACCATTTAAATAAGAATTCATATAATTTAGTTAAATAATCCGAGTAATTCATGATATTGGTGGATTAGAAGTAATCACTAGGGAATTGAGAAAACAATAAAATAATAATCAAGTAATCGATTAATATTAGAAGTAATTAATAATTGAAGGTATGCAATAAATATGTATTACATTGATCGAATAATTGAATTATTGCTATTTTTTAAATTTTAACCAAGTAATTGTTAATTGTACAGTATTATTTATTTGATCGAGCAATTACGTAATTAAATAAGTAATATCAATGATTATTACAATAGTAAGTAACAGAGAAGGCAACGGTACTCGAAAGATGAGAAGACTTAAGTGCACCTTCAATTTTTTTCACACCGACAGTGGGATTCGACATCTTTTGCTCCTTGAGCTTCATTTTTTTTCCTGCCTTTTCCTACTAAATGCAGTGGCAAGTGCATCACCGGCGCTAAAATGTGAAGCCTCTGACAGAGCTTTAACCGATGTGACAGCCGCTAAGAGAATCTTCACGGTGTCTTATTTAGTGCTCCTTTTATGAAAGCTCTCAAGCTCTCGGCAGTTTCTGGACAACTTACAAGTCGGTGACGTAGAGCGCGGTAGTCCTCCTTCAGTGCACGCTCTTTCATGTGGATTGAGCGTGATATAAATTTGAACTCCGCATATTTTGAATAAATTTTGGATCCCCCTTCGATTTCGAAAAATTCTGAATCCGCTTGAGACATTCTAAAGGAAAGTGACACTGCCGTGGGGCGCTAAGCTGCACCTCTATTTGTCTGAATCGAAGAGGTCAACTTCGGTGACCAACATAAGAGAAATTATGCGTTGCAAGACATCGACCACTTTCTGAAATTACTTTATTCGGCCGGTTAGGTTTATCCCACGGGGAAAATAGCAGGGAAGAGTAGATTCTTGAGAACACAAAAAGGTCAGCACACGGCGACAAAAGAGTAGACTGAACAACGTTTCGACTGGATGACTTGCCATTGGCGAAGACCCCTCGTCTTGCCACAGCACAGGTCAGCGGGCTGTTTTCCTCTGACCCCTTGTTGAAGCTTGTATTGTAATCCTAGCTGGCACACAAAGGGGCACATTTCGGTCGGGCAGCCCAATAGACTCACCAGCTGGTGTTTATCTCGTTGCAGAGGCACCGCACGTGGCGCGCGATGTAGCTGCAGTCGAAGACCTTGAGCACCATTGGTGCACAGCGGACACCGGACACTCGGAAGATGTCGGCGTGCTCGCTCTCGTGGAGCTTCACGCAGGTCTCAACACCGCTGCACAGTGGCACCAAGGCATATATCTTCGTCCTTCATACAGAGCAAACTTTCGCGGAAGCTAGCGCCACGACCTGCCAAAGGTACGAAGCCAATATACTCAAGATATCATTCAGGTGGCAATACAGGAAGCCAGAGCTGGATTCAACAAATTCGAGATCGAATGATTAAAGCAGCCCGGCCGTTAGATTTCTCCGGCACTTGCTCGTACCCGTGACACCACCCGTCCCGGTGGCCTTGTGTGCGGCAGCGAAGGTTTTCTGTCATCAAGGGCAGTTAGTAAGCGCGAAGAATATGGAGTTTATTAAGAATTCGGGTGGAGGTTCGCTAATGTCAGCTGCTTTTCCTTCCTGTACTGGTGCTGCTGATCGTGAGTTAATGTACAAAACTGGCATCGTGTACAGCGGCATAATTATGCAACAAGTTAACGATCGCGAGTGATCGTCCGATGTTTGATGTTCTGCAATTCTATGAAGACTTATTCAGAAAACTGGCCCTGGTAAGTTGGTCTGCGACACATGCCCTGCGAGCCCTGCCCGACTCAATCCCATCGTAGCTGAGCCGACGCCTTGGACTCTCGAACAAGTAACTTCCCCGCACAAGGAACCCCGCTTAATACTGCTCATTTCTGGCTCAGTCTATATGCAGTAAGCCAAAGCTTTTGTGTAGAGTCCCTTAAGTTCACAAGCAATGCTGGCATCAGGGAAGCGTCAGACATTCATTATCATCGAGACGGCGAAATAGTGTTGTTCTAAAAAGATCACGAATGCGTCACTCGTCGCTGCTGCTCGAACATTTAAGTAGCAGCACTACGTGCACCTCAATTTTACTCAATTTTTTGGCTTACAAAGTTTATGAGTTGTAACATGACTTATCAGCTGACCCCAAACTTATCAGTCCAGCCTGGATTAGTATCCATTTTTAGTGTCCCATTAATATAAATGTTTGCGGTGTCTGAAATATAAAGAATGAAAACCCTTTGCTCCGCCACATATTTACATGCAAGAACCACCCATAATGAAGAAAGTGGTTTAAGCGATTCTGGCCAGGTTAACGTCAGAAATACGTTTCTGTTTCTATCGTAGTCTCAAACGGTTCAGTTGCGGGCATAAGTCATTGCTTTGTTGTGCCACAGCACTCTAAGTTTCGCTACAGCACACGACGTTTCGCTAGAGCGCGAAAACTAATGCCAAACCTAACAAAGAAAAAGTACCTCAATAACTTGGTTGCTTTTGAAAATATCGTTAGAAAGGGCAGACGAATGCGATCCTCAGGAACACTTTTTTACATTGCTGAACTAGATTTTGTTTTGAGTTTAGACTTTCGACATTTCCAACATGAGATGCCTGACTGAATCTAAACCGTTTTACTATAGCGTATAGTTTTCAATGCATTCTTCACAGGAGATTTTGACGACACATTAGGGACAAACTTTCAACGGAAAGTGAAAGGGAGGATGGCAGCAAGGCATAGCTAAATGCATTTTATGCTCTTAAAGATAGAATAGCAAGCCTTCTTGCTGTGGTCACTGTATGGATAATCACTCGACAGACAGTTTAAGAAGCACGTATCGCAAACAAAAAAGCAGGGACCTCTTCCGCTGTAGTAACTACTACTAGAAAGTAAGCTAGGTTCTATACGAGCAGCGAAAAACAATCTTGTGTCTTTGGGGTCTCTCCTGGCCGAAACACGCGCTGCGATTTTCACACTTGATCCTTCAGCCCTGGTAAATCTTGCTCATGCGCTTAATGAAACTGATGTTATCACTTAGCTTTAGATATTGTTTCTTTCGATTTATTAAGCATCTGTAACCATACGGATGTGTCTGGTTTCTACAATCGCCACTCACTCGCGGTGGTTTCGACTTTGTGTCTCTGTGAGTGCACTCTTAGCTGTCTCAAAAAAAGGGCGACTGCCCGAACTTCTTCAAGCCCTTTGCCCTCTTAACCAACTCACAGTTCCTGCAGGATCTCGGAAAAGGCGACAGCCTCCGGCTGCCTGCAGGCCTTCAGCAGCTGGTCGAACACGTCCTGCGAATGACGGGGTGCCCGAAGCGGCTCTACCGGCGAAACGAAGCACGGGGCGACAGCAGCTGCCGCGGCGCACCAAGCGTTTTGTTGGTGCTGGTCGAAAGAACAGGCACCGAGAACCTCTTCCGATGGGCACTTGTTCTCAGGCAAAGCCAAGTAGCCAGTGTCCTCCGAGAGACCGCTGTTGTTCACATGCGACAACTCTGCGACAGTGTATCATGAACACCTTGCGTTCACCAAACAGTTACACATTGTTGACTGCAAACGATGGAGTAGATTTCAATTACAGAGTGATTACTCGTTACTATTCACTTGGCTAATAAAACAACTGATGCGTAATGATACAAATGAATATTTTAAATTGTTAAACGGGCAAAGCAATATAGACGAACAACTTCCTTCAGTGGGCCAGCGCGCATGAAGTCACATTTGAATCCGACAGATGCTAAAACTCTAAAGTCTCGAAACCAATGCCTTTCGTAATATTTGAAGACGATTCAGTTAAGGACGAAACACTTTTAGTACCCGCTTTCGGCAAACTCAGGCGAACGTATTCAATAACTGCTGCGAATATGACTGTCCGAAAAATGGTTATCGCCCAAGGCTACTGAGCCTGAAAGCCTTGGCGTAATTATGGCCGCCGCGGCCGCATCTGTAGACAAGAGAAGAAACAGAAAACGTGTCTGCGTGCTCTGCGATGTCAGTGCGCGTCAAGAAACCCCATGTTATTTAAATTATTCCGGAGCCCCTCGCTCAACGTCTGCGATATGCTATGTGTCTTCTTATAATTGGAAAAATAATTAGACGTTTTAGCTTGGTTAGGAGAAATGTCATACGCGCTACAGGTCGTTGAGGTTTGTTCAACTTCGAACAAAGGTCGGAGAAATCAGTGAGTGAGAGGTTCAGCGCTAGCGCCCTGAAACTGCCGTTTGGGCATGACGCGATATAGTTAATGGGTTAATACTCATATATGCGCAATTGGTCGTTCTCTAATTTACATTCATAGATCGCTGGGAGTCCTCATACTCCTCCTGGCGCAGTGGTACAGCGGTTAAGCGATGCGCTAGTGCCCGGGGATGGCAGGTGCTGCCACCGGTGGGGTTTGTGCGACCCGGGTTGGACTTCCCGAGCAAACTCCATAGCTGCCACCTGCCAAAGTGGTTTCTCACAATCTTAAGGTCAGATTGTGATGGCTGCATAACGTCATGTGACCTAGGGTGCCCCCTAGGTTGCTTATGCGGGGATTTTATCCTCACACGAGGGTGCCTACGAGGGTGACGCCAGATTTTCTGTAGAATGGGAACCTTAACGTTATAGCGTTAAAACTGTCTCGAACTGTCACAACTGCGATCGCTCTTAAACTCATCCCGATCGCATTGTCTCAGCTGGCAAATCCTGGCACACTACTCCCCCCGCCCTCCCCCGTAACCCTAAAGGCCATAAGGATGCCTCGTTAAACTGACTGAAAATAGTAGAATCTCAGCAGGGAACATTCGAAATCATATTTGACCTATTTTTGGTTAACAATGTGCACGATTAACACTAGTCTTCAGTGAAGAAACTTTTGTTAATACGCATAACCAAAGGCGACACCAAAAGGTGTCGTTCTTAAGCACGAAGAAAGTCCCTCACAAAGATGCCGACGTAAAAAGTCGCAGTATCTCTTTCGCATCAAATAGCATTATCCGCTTATACAACATTTAATTCAGAATGAACAAAATTTGCATGTATTACAAGGTATGTTGTTGAACTGTTTCAGTGAGCTAAGGAAGTTGGACTGAGGGGACCAGGGAAGCAAAAACACCAGGCATAGAGTGCGGCAGAACATGAAGATTCGTTTGATTTCCTTTGTGTTTAATTACCTGCACACTTCTAAATTATTTGCCTAAGTACAACAGCGTAACGTTTTCCTGATGCTAGAAGATCATCTAGCTAAAATTAAATCAGCGAATGAAGAAAAGTTGTTTACCCATGTCTGCTAACCCGGAGCGTCTTCTCTCGTTGCGCTGGTGGTGATGGGAAGGCTGCCACTCCAGGCGCTGAGGCCGCGATTCATCCAAGTCAGCCCAGTTGCCCTCTACGACTTCGGTCTCATCCGTGCCGTCCTCACTGGCATCGCTTCTTCGGCAGCATATATCGTCCAGGAGGGGGGCCTCAAAGGCCTCAGTGCTCGCACGATTCGCATCGTCGGCTCTGTTGATGTCATCTCTGGTGCAGCCGCCATAGAAAGACGTCTGAGGACGCGGTGCCTGTTCCTCCGTATGAACGGTGCTGCCGTGGTATTCGGCGGCGCTGAAGTCCTCGAGCACCCCTCCGCAAATGGTCGGGTTATAGCCCAGGAGGTCTGGCCAAACGGCGTCCCGAAGCCATCGTTTCAATCTTCCACCCACGTTCAACGGTTGATCTGTGTCGCTGCTGACGCTCACTGAGAGTTGCAGACGCCATATGTTAGGGAAGTATATGGAAAATTCAGGATATGGGTAGATGTTCGGTCAAAAGACCTCAGGCTAATGGCTTCATTTTCACCGGTTTCGTGGTACCCATATGCAATCCAGTAGGATCTAAATACCTATTAGTTAAAAAAAAAACCATCGTCCTCATCAAAATTTTCTGGACCTCAATATGATGCTCGCATGGAAGCTGTTTGGCCTGAAGACGTTTGAGCCAGTTTGCACTGCATTGAACAAGAGCAACTTGGAAAGGAAGAATGGCCGACTAATGAGACGAAGTAGGGAAACAGGGAATGTAACATTGTGCAAACGACTGAAATCATTAAGCGGTTACTTCCTCCAAGGGAAGCACCAAGCAGCGGGAGGCATTCCAATAAGATCGGTCTTTAGTTTATCGTTTCAGGTCTACTTCTTCTCCCAGACCTCTTGGTAGCTTAATTCTTTAAACAGGAGATGCGACTTTCAAATAGCGAAAGATGGCGAAAAATTTGGATTTGTGAACATCAAAGTATGATCGTGTTACTGGTTTTAATATGCAGTCCCAAAGTTTCATTGCTGGATTCTACCTTCAAGTAGTTCGCAAAAGTGGTTTATTAGGAGGTCCTACATATCGTAAACCGTTCAAACAGTCGGCATTTTTTGAACCCTCTGTATCTTTCCGTCTTTTCGCTGTTGCGACTAAGCGGCGCGAGCTTTGCTACGGCGGAAAGCTTGATTTATCGTCTTCAAGTCTAGCATCTCAGCGGGACACCATGCCAACCCTAAAAGCAAAAGTTACAAGGTCTTGCCATGGGGCCGCCCCACTTCGGCGTTGGTCACCTCAGTGATTGCCCTTAGCAAGTGGCAGTTCGCGCGGTATCTGCTTTTGCGCTCGCGTAGCAACTCTCTCTCGTCTAGCGTTATATGGTTTCGGGCTCCGTAAGATACTTCTTTAGGACGCCTTCATTATTGCGAAAGCTTATGTTTTGATGGGTTGCTAGCTAGAACAACGTTCTGCGCATAACTTGATTTGCCAACTTATAACTTAGACTGTCAATGGAACATTGCTGCCTACAACGTATCACCAGGTGCTGCTAACCAGTTAGTTCTAAACTGCTGAGTACACAGCCTACATAGTTTTCTTTTGTTCTAGCTTCGTCGCGCAGGAGCCTTTTTATAAAATCCAAGACGTACAAGGAAAGAGCTGTTCCTCGCTGGCCGTCAAAAAACCCGTCAAGGGACTTCTTTGTCGGAGCACCGGTATTGATGCCGAATCTTCAGTGCCTGCAGGGAAAATAACAGATACGAAAGAGTGACGAAAGCGAAGGAAATATTCAGCGCAAACTCTTAATCTTTTCAGGCACCATTCGTCATTTGTTGTTTATGCAGATGCTTTTTTCTTCCGCCTAAACTGAGTGTGTCCTGAAGCCAACTAATAAGCTTTTCAAGAAAAATACCCGCTGCTACTTACACATAGACATACAAAAAATTTCGTAGATATGCTAGAACGGTTGCAGATGAGTACCAGAAACGTCAGGGAATCCCATATTTGCTATTCTTTACATTTTGAGATGATGCGAGAAAGGTAGCGGTAAAATGACGTTTACGGAAGGTAAAAATTGCCTACAAAACTATGGTGAAAGTCGTGTTATCAAGCTCACTCGTTTCAGAAATGTTATATACGACATTCTCTGTGGAGCACAATAAGGGCCGCAGGTTGCGACATAAAAAAAACTGAAAACTGGCTGAAGCACATGCATCAGTGCTGCCTGTAGCCCAGACTAAGAAGAAACTATAAATTCACAGTTTACACAGGTGTTTACATACACATCGAAGCGCTCAACCTGATCCAACTCCTTCGAGTCGCCGCCTATTCAACATAAGTAGCCAGGAAGTTCAATGTTCAGCTTTTCACACACCCAATTTTACTGTGATCAGAAAAAGGTTTACGACAGCCAAGACAGAGAGGTTAGTTTGAGGCAAAATACCCTAGCCTGCAGCACTTTCCCCGGAACGGAAGTTAAAGGAGAGAGCCATAAAGTGTTATAATGGGTGGCAATTTATTGATAAGATTGGTGCGCGCCTGCGACACGACGTGGCTCCTGGTAGTCCGCTTCGCGCTTTGAAGCCAAGCACCACGCCCTGCAAGAACCCAGTACAACTCGGTTGACTTAGGAAGCAGCCGTAGAGTGTGTCGGAGGTTTTAAAGATTCTAGGTCTCCAGGCGCATCATATGTCACAATTTAACGACCACTCATTGAGCAAGTGCTGCCTGCACAATCCTAGTACGTGCGCTTCCTCAATGCCCCAGAATCATCATATTTGTAAAAGCCTCTTCATTCAGATAAAAAAGACCACTGTGTTTCGCATTTGATGCTATTGTCTAAGGAAGAAAAGTGCGAACTCCATACATCTGTGGTCCAGGGCTATCTCCTGTGTATGTGTCTGTCAGCCTATAGCAATGTCTTAGCATTCCAGTACCCTACGCCACACCGTTCCTTTTGAAAATAAAAGTCATTGCTGTGTCGTTCAAGATAGCATGCGACGCAGACAACCGCTGAGCTCGAGGTGCAGAGTAACAGTGCGTTTATTGGGCGCTTGCGCTCTTATATCAGCCACCCGGCTGGCCGGCTTGCACAGCATGGTTGCCAGTCTTGAAGGCCCTGGTTGCCAGATCCGATACATCTTTCTCCCTCTAAAAACAGAAAAAAACTAGCACAATACAACAGCAGATCGGTTCAAGCAATTTGATGAAAGTCCTTTTGATATACGAGGCGGGTGGGCTTTTTCCTTAACCGGGTGCTCCGGCGAAGCCCAGCGTCGTCCGGCTCGGAATTCATGGTTTCCGGAGGACTATGTTGCCCTGGCTCAGGATGCCCTTGAGGCGTGTGGGCAGCCGTGGCTTGATCGTCACACGTGGGGCTCCGGTTGCCCTGGGACTCCTGTGGTGCCGCACGGTCCGGAAGAGAAGCACAGTCGTTAGCACTGCCTTCCGTACAGTCAGGAATGGTTTCCAGTGACGGGTCGAACTCTTCGTTTGTTCGCAGCAGATGTTGACGGTTGCGACGAAGCTGATTCACGTCTTTTTTACGGACCATGTATGAGCGAGGGGCGACGGCTTTTTCTGCGAGGGCCTTTGTGGTCCACCCTCCCTTGTCGAGCAGCCTAACGGTGTCATGCTCGCCGAGTGCTTCTAGTGGACGTCTCTGAGGGTGGGCTTGGGTGTGCTTTTTGACCTCTGGTGCCCTACGGTCTGCGAAGTCAGGCAGCCTCGCTCTTAACCTCCTGCCCATGAGTAGCTCGCACGGGGCTTGTCCGGCCTCGAGTGGTGCTGTCCTGTAATTAAGAAGGCGATCCAAAAGTCTTCATTCACATATAGCGCCTTCTTGAGGAAACATTTCACCAAGTTCACCCCCTTCTCTGCTAAACCGTTTAAGCGTGGAAAACCGGGACTCGAAACAACATGGGCAAATTCAAACTGTTTTGCTAAAAGCACGAAATGCCTGCGATGAAAACTGTGGCCCGCCGTCCGTGCATACTTCAAGCGGGATGCCGTGACGCGCAAATATCATGGCCATCTTCTCTATTACACAGTGGTTAGTAGTTTGAGGAAGCGGCTCTACTTCAGGGTAATTGGAATAGGCATCGTATGCTGCAAGGTAGTTCTTTCCGGCATGCTCGAACAAGTCCACGCCTACCCTAGCCCACGGTAACGCGGGACAATGCCTTTGCATTAGGGGTTCACTTGGTTGCTTGTAAGCGAAACGGTGGCAGGTTGGGCACCTGGCAACTTTCTCAGTTATTTCTGCTGCCATACCAGGCCAATACATCAATACTCTGGCCATTGCTTTGCATTTTCCGACGCCCAAGTGGCCCCCGTGTAGGCGCTGCAACATTTCTTTTCTAGGGACTTCGGAATGACAACTCTATATCCACGCAACAGTACGCCTTCCACACATGATAGCTGAGCTTCGAAGGGAGCTAGCTGACCTATAACGCTATGTCCATCTTGTAGGGCTTCAGTGACTCGCCTTAGCTCGTCGTCTTCACTCGTTTCTTTTGCCATCCGCTTGGCTGTTGTGTCGCTGACGGGAGTGGAGAGGACGGCCGTTGCATGGTTGGCCACATCTTCTAGTTCGCTTTCAGGTGGCTCATCGCTGTCGCATCGGATTCTTGAGAGAGCATCGGCCAGAGCAAGGTCTCTCCCTGGGACGTACAGCAGAGAAATGTTGAACGGCATGAGGCACATAAAGAAACGCTGCAGGCGAGGAAGCATGTCTGACAGGTTCTTCTGGGCAATGGCTATCTGTGGTCGATGGTCCGTTTCCACTATTACGTCGACGCCAGTGATAAAATCGCGAAACCGTTCACATGCGAAGTTGCCTTGAAGTACAAATCCATCCTCTGCCTGAATTGCTTCCACTTTTCCGCCGGCGCTTCGGAGAGCAGTTGGCGATTAGGGGGCGGTAGTACTTCCATTGCGCTGGCTCAGTTGAAGCGGGGAATGGGCGTGATAAGAACTTCTGACACCATGTGTCGTTCAAGATAGCATGCGACGCAGACGACCGCTGAGCTCGAGGTGCAGAGTAACAGTGCGTTTATTGGGCGCTTGCGCTCTTATATCAGCCACCCGGCTGACCGGCTTCCACAGCATGGTTACCAGTCTTGAGGACCCTGGTTACCAGATCCGATACAGTTACCACCACCACTGCCCGATTTGCTGGTGTTTGTGTTGAAACCGAAGGCATGCCCATAAATCACGGGAAGCGAAGTACTAAACCATACCTTGTAATTTGAGAACGGTACATGTCTGGCACTTGCCTACCTCTACAGCAATCACGATAAGCCTGCCAATGTGTGTGCAAATGCTCTTGCGCTTGCAAATCAGGCGCGATTTTAATAGGGGAGCAGCTAACCAGAATCACTAGCGCCTGCGAGAGCCTTCTCTTTCGTGCCATATGTCGTATGTGCAGCCGCTGACAAAGCAATGAATTGAAGGGGATTGCTTCCAGCTCATGCAGAGAGGCTATTGTAGCATCACCGAAATTCGTAGGCGTTGTAGAGAACTTTTCTGATTTTTAGTAAATCTAGAACACTGTTAATGAATAGCGAGCCTCTAAATTAGACCCACAGGCCAACCCTTAGGCTCTATGCATCTGACAAAGGTTGAACCTGGGCATTGTCGTTTCTTTCGCTTTCCCAACTTTCTCATTGTACAGCACAACGAAAAACAAGTTGTATTGCTCTGTTCTGCAGGAAATGGTGCTACGTGGTAGCACGCACTGCCACGTGGTATGAAATGGGCATGCTGTGCTCGTCAGTAAACTCTATAGCGCGTTGCATACATGATGAAACACGGTATTACAGCGACCCAGTAAATGTGAAATGGCATTTAGAGGAGCTGACATGTCAGTGCTTTGACCAAAGCGATGACACAACGTACCTGTGCTCTCTGCTGGCCCAAAATTCGCGAGCGCCGGGAATTGCACGCTCGGGATCGGCACCGAATGGCGTCGCCGACCAAGTCTGTAACTTCGCAGTGTAGGACCGCCTGGACATGAGAGCGGCAGTGAACAGCATGCGTCTTTGTTGAAGTTGTTCTGTTTATTCACTGCAATAGCGATAAAAAAAATTGTATAACACTGAGCTCGACCATTAGGTAGGAAAACACCGTTCCCCGAAGCAGAAAAAAAAAATTCAAACCACTGGCAGAAATGTGCCGCGAACATAATAATTAAGACTTTGAAGACGGCAAAGTAAATTTCCTTATCGCCAGTGATAACAGAGGCTATTAAACTTTATTAAATAAATCAATGAAACAGCGCACTCTCCGATTTTTTAACCTATAAGGTGTAATCACTTATCCGATTTGTGCCTGAGTGGCCCACATTACCACAGAGCAAAGGACAGTAATACTTACACGTTTCAACAAACATCCAAAAACAAATGTCCTCTTTGCATTATTTCATTATTGAATTAAGAGTGCAAGATTTTGCTCCTGCTCTCAAAGAAACTCAGCAGCAGCCGCATTGGCTCAGTGGTTATGGCGCTCGGATGCTGACCCGAAAGACGAGGGTTCGATCCCAGCAGCGGCGGTTGAATTTCGATGGAGGTGAAATTCTAGAGGCCCGTGTACTGTGCGACGTCAGTGCACGTTAAAGATCCCCAGGTGGTCGAAATTTCCGGAGCCCTTGACTACGGTGTTTCTCATAGCCTGAGTCGTTTTGGGACGTTCAACCCCCATAAACCAAGTAAAAAAAACAGGTTTCAAGAGTGCGTTTTCATGTATGCTGTCTTGCCATGCTTTATTTCATGTCTGAAAAATTGTGCAAGAAAGCACGAACTACTAATAATGTAACTTCAGAATAACAGCCTGAGGGGAGAGCTGGTGCATGACGAAATGAACGGCGGCGCAAACAAGGACACTAACTAGAAAGAGACACCACATGCGTTGATGCACAACTGATGCACCACTGTGCATTGATGCACCACTGATGTTGATGCTTTTTTTCCCCACGTGCTGGGTTTGGAGCGATAATGCGATGTTACATGCTTGAGCTGAATGTTTAAACAAGCCACCTTTCCGCGCGAAAAACAGTTGTAGTGTGAGCATGTGGTGTCTCTTTCTTGTTAGTGTCCTTGTTTGCGCCGCCGGTCATTTCGTACTAATAAAGTGTTTACGCAATTCGTCCTGCATGTCAGTGCCAGCCATATGGCTCACACTGAACGGCACCAGCTAAGACGTCGCTCTTCTTTTATTCGTCGTAAATTAGAGCAACAAATCGGCAGTATTGACTAATGCCATAACCATACCGTAGCCGGTAGAATCTTCTATCTAGAGCGCAGCCTCGCAAAGAAAAGGTCAACGAAATTAGTCCGCCCCTCTTCCGTGCTCTGCTGATAATCATTGGGTACTACTTAGCTGATGTCTTTTTGTTTCTGCACATGTGCAGCAGGCACGTAGAATGGTCAGTGGGAGAGCATGAGAAAGTGTAACTGGGCGTAGGGAGGTAGGGTAGGGAGGCAGACAATAGTTTATCCGGCAGCGAGCGACTGCACACAAGTTCACAACTTGTCATCTTGTCAAAAGCAGCGGTGTCGACTTGCTCAACCAGTTTTGGGCTATCGCTGACGGTTTATTCACGCTAAACTGGCTTGTCTGATATGAAAAGGCATAAGCGTACAGCAGCATAAGGACGTCATTGAAATCCTATCCCCAGAAATGCGATATCACAGTTCTATATCACACTTCACTAATAACGTGTGAAGCAAAATTTTTCTCTTAAAAGATGGCTGCCAACCATAGGGCCGCTACCCCATGCCAAAGAAGTTAGAACTCTCCTGCTAAACTCGTTGTGGGTGTCCCTGTTGTATTGAATTTTCGCGAATTGTGACCCCCCTTCCAGCCGTACTTCACTTGTGGCACTCTTTTTCTTCGTGCTGACTACACGCTTTAGCTGTGCGAAATCCTAAAGTATAGCTTTACCCGGGCGCCGGTGTTTTGCTTCATCAGATTCCTGAAGTGTGTGCAGGGATGAGTTGCTTCTGCAGGATGTGCGGGAATCCGCTGACGTGGTTGATGACGACTGGCGTCCTTTGTACCACCACCACCTGCGATGTCGACCACACTTTTTTGAGACGCGATGTGGGAATTACGGACACTTTAAAGGTTTTATCTACATCTTGTAATTTACTAAAACCTTGCACCTTAAATGGTGAAGATTTAGTGGTATGCTAAACTTTCTGATGTCTTATGCCTTACATTTGATTTGTTTCTATATAAGGGAATTTTCAAATATAACTGGACGGCAATTAAGAATCCTTGCTATGCCTCTTATATAGGCAAGGAGAAGTCGAAAACCAAATTCCACTGAAGTGAATCACATGTGCAAGTGATCTTAGTTTTAAAGCGAAGCATTCTTGCGTTCATCTTCTTTCCATGGGACCCCCAACCTTCTTAATGTTGACCATTCAAGCTGGACATAGAGCACTAATGTATGGAGTGCTTGCAAAAATCACTACTGGAAGACGTTCGTAATACAGAGCTCAAAAAACAGGGTAAAGGGTCTCTATTAGAAATGATTAAGGTTTGAGGCTTTCTAGTTTCTTGTAATTTAAAGCGACCTGTAAGTAAGAAGAAAATAATTGAAAGCTCCAGCTGCTTGGGGGAATTTTGCCGCCACACAGTGTTTAGAGAAACCTCTCCAAAACGCTTGTAATGAGATTTTTATAAGAAAACTAATACACAACGCTATAGGTATATGCCTAAATTGCGAAACTCAGGGCAGCTGTTCAGCATCACCAGTTCAGCATCGCTTTTGCAGCCAACGTTCTCGTTGCTATGTGGCCCACCACACACATGCCTGCATCCGGCCGGTTCTTCTTGTTACTGTCGAGGATACTCGTATGGCCTACGGAATCCGTGCACTCAAGGCTGCCACACCGCGAGACCACCTTCAGTCCTGATGCGAGGCAGAAAACTGAAGCTGCGAACAACACTGGTACCTCAGCTTAAACAATGTGATACCCTCTCTAGCGTATAACTTGCCACCAGCACCTTATACCCGCGCGGGGCTGTGCGTGCAGGGACTCGCTCCGTAACTAAGCCGCCGATTCCACACCTAGCGCCAGAAGCGCCATCTCTCGGGCCCGCCATAAATCTGTCTAGCACGGAGAGCACCCACCCGAGGCACCGCGACTGTGTAGCACTCAAATGTGTATCACCTGTAAACTTCTTGCAAGGATATACAGCAGCTCTAAAAATTAACGCATATTTTTTCGGCAGCACAAGCAAGATAGGCTTCTTTTTTTTTTACTGAAAGGAAGCGCCAAAAGCTTATGTTTGTTTTTCTTCCTTCAAATCTTACCTGTGATGACATAGTACAGCTTGTACGAATTAGTAATGCACTTCAAAAAAAAGTTACCGATTTTTTTACGTTGAATTCATTAAACGGTCTCCGGATAGCGTTCCCCACGCGAAATGTCAGAAGGCTCACACGCACCCCGCCAGGACCAGGCTGAGCAGCAGTGGCACGATGATCGTCAGAGACTCGACAGGGATGGCTTCCTTCGCAGAGTGAACCACCCGGAGGGCTTGGGTGACGCTCTCGAAGCTGCGAAAATCGACTCGCCCGGTGGCTTCGTGGACGTAGTCCAAGGTGGGTGGTAAAGGTGCCGCTACTTGTGCTGCAAAGTAATAGCGCAGTTGCGCTATTCAGAATCTGGCAACAGGTGAGAGTAATTAGGCTTCTCTGCTGCTCGCTTTTCTAAACGCCTACAAAGCTCAGTACACTGCTGAAATACTGCTGATGTAGACGGGGAAGTAGAAAAGAAATTGTACCGCGAACCGCGGTGGCTGTGCACTGTGGGGAAACGTTCGCACAACGGGCGTTTTTCTCCTTACCGGTTTTCTGCCTAGATATAATCACCTTGCAGAGGACGTTTCTTCAGAACAGTTTAATTTATGTCGACCCCGTTTATTTTCTTGCGCTGGCTGCGTTTTTATGGAGGCAAAACACTAACGCGCCCGTGTGCTGTGCGATGTCAGTGCACGTTAAAGATCCCCAGGTGGTCGAAGTTATTCCGGAGCACTCCACTACGGCACCTCTTTCTTCCTTTTTTCTTTCACTCCCTCCTTTATCCCTTCCCTTACGGCGCGGTTCAGGTGTCCAACGATATATGAGACAGATACTACGCCATTTCCTTTCCCCAAAAACCAATTATTATTATTATTACTTTATAGGACCACAGGGCAGATAAATACTTTTTTTTTCAAAATGCTGAATTATAAGTTAATTGTGCCAAATTTTCTTCTAACTCTAGATATATCAACGAACGCTGCAACATAAAAATTCAAAATCAAAATGTATGCCTCTCGCAATCAAGATTATAAGAACGTTTCGACCTCTACCACTCTGCTAGGAATGCGATGATTGTTGAGCAAGCCTTCTGCCACATTTTCTAAACTCTGCCGCCATTTAGCAAGATTGTCAAGAAAAGCATATACTACAAAACAATTTTCTGAAGATATAACAGTTGAATATTGGTTGAGTGGTCACAAAATTATTTTTAATATACTTAAAAATTTCATTTGTGCATATCGAGAAATAAAAAAAATTGAAAACACCCATCCTTTCTATACATAGTCTTTTTTTTTATGCGGCACAAGTGGGTCATAAGCGAGGAAAAACTTGAGGTCTGACGGTCTGCTTTCTCCCTTCCTTACTGAAATAGTGACTTCGTTTTGACTGATGACCTAGGCACGAAAACAAAAAAAAATGTGAAAGTCCGTCTCCATTTGGCGGCAGTTGGGCGCGCGCACTATACACACAAGAAACAACTTAACACTTTGAGATCCCCTATTTTTACCTACCTCGTACATCAAGGTTTACTTCGTAGAAACGGTTCCTGTTTCTGCCGTTATTACACGATTCTGATATAGAACCCCTACTGGCGTTAGAGGTAAACTGTCCAGGAATCTTTCCTATCTATTGCCGCGACGTCTAGAAAGGCCTCATGCAAAGTGTTCGAATGAGTGAATCCTCACGAGGGTCATGATAGGCGGTTAGACGCCGAAGTCCAGGGACGTCTTCGGCTTGCCTATGCCAGATGCCCAGCAGGACGAAAGGCCATGGCTTGTGGTACAAACCAACGAAAATCGCAGCCAGCAGCGTCCCAACGCAAGTAAGCAGCAAAATCATGGCGACCCGTCTTGTGTTTTTCTTCTTCTTCAGCGCTTCTTTTACTTACGTTTTTAGTTTATTTTGCCAATCTAAATGTATTTTTACTAAGCCTCGCACGGCGGCCAAATGCGACTTCTGATATTTTGTTTTATAAGGCCATAATAATAATGGCTACCATCTATGGATACAGTTTACCGCCGTTTAATGCGTTCTATCGGGAGCAAGAGAGAGAGTGAGAAAGAAGAAAGCCAAGGAGCTTAATACTATATGGTCGCGGATATTCAATAATGTGGTAAATGTGTGAATGACTCTAAGTGGGAAGCTAATACAAGTATAATTATGTTACACTCCTTAGCATATCGCATATTGGGAGTGTAGTCTGTTTTGCCTTCCACGTACCAACTAAATACGGAAGTTCTAACATCACGACACAGTGAGAATTCAGGAAGAAAAGAAGTGTAGGGCAGTCTGTTGAAAATGTGGCGGTGTGCTCATGAGCGATTCCCTTTGGAGGAAGATCCACTTCATTAACATTGTAAGTGTGCACTATCGACTTATCCAATGCAAGTTGATTGATTTATTTTGCCCTCAGGGCGGAAGACTTCAGAGGGAAGTGGAGAATACAAAAGGTTATTATGAAATCACAAGTACAGAACAAGATCAGAGGACAAGATATCAAATAAAGAATGCAGGTACTGCGCAGAGAGTGTAGTTGGAGCAAAGTGTCATCTTCAGAAGCTTCAGCAATTGTAAAAAAACCAGCGTGTAAAAAGCACACCGCTTACAATATTTACTTGCAAATCATGCAGCGTTGCTCGTTTTGCCTCGCCACCGTTCTAAACACCTCAATAGAGAAAGAAGTCGCATTCTTACGCCTCCGAAGCTTAGCACTTCATTTTACTCTTGAGATAAACCTGGATGAGTTTTTTCCTCTTTGGATCTGTGCCAAACCCTGGCTAATCCCCCACCGTGGGTATGCGCCATCGTATTTGAGACAACAACAACAACGACAAAAACAGCACTTTCAGTAGTACAGGCGAGTCCCACGGAATGGCTGTACGTACTTTGTTCGGCGACTGTGTAAGAATTCGTTCGGACTTGGTTGACATATGACGAACCTCCAGTCGCACTGTCCGTATGGTGACCATTCAGTTCGGGCCGAACAAAACAGAAATAGAAAATGGTAAAACAGCGGGGAAAATGCGGTATTTACAATGAAAACAATTACTGGCTAATCTTCGCGATGGCTCGGTTAGAAGATTCTCGAATGCCTCAGTGATGCTTCCACCACTCTCTATTCTGCACGGGTTTCCTAGCAAGAACTTCGTCCGAAACAGCAGTAGTCGGTGCGCGCCATTCGCCTCTCCGTTGGCGACGCTCTCGATGCTGGGGCGCCTCCGTCGTCAGTTGTACCTCGGCGGTGGCGTTGAGGCGCTCTCCATTACTTTGCTTCTTTCTGGCTGCGTCAGGTTCGATTATCTTTAGTTATGTAAGCGGTGTAGTTCTCTTTCGGCGAAAAAGCAGTGTGTGTGTATGCGTGCGTGCGTGCGTGCGTGCGTGTGTATGTCTGCGTCACCGTCACCGTCGAGGTGGCGATAAGACACAGTGCATCCGCCAGCCGGAAGTAACCCTCCAGGCGGAGGATGGATTGATGGATGGATACGGCTGAACCCTTTAAATCGGGTGGTGGCTCAAGCCACCTAGCCATGACTTATGAAATTTTACTCTTCTCTTGATTTTAGCCACCAGTCAGATAACCTTCGCTTGGTAATTTCTACCCGCTTAAAATCTACTTTCCCTTCACTGTCCTTAAACCCCAATGCCTTGGGTAAGTCAGCCCCACCGCTTTCCACTGTAGCGTGAAGCCCTTTACAGAAAAGTATCAAGTGTTCAGCCGTTTCCTTCTCCTCTCCGCACGCAACGCACAACGTGTCTATCTCGTAGTACCTGACTCTATATGTCTTAGTCCGCAAAACTCCCGCCCTGGCCTCAAACAACAAAGAGCTTCCCCTACAATTATCATCGATATTTTCTTTGGCAATTTCCTGCTTAAAGGTTCGCTATGTTCCCAGTGCCAATTTCGTCAGCATCTCTGTTTTCCACAGAGCTCTCTCTGTTTCTTTAACCTTTTTCTTAACCTATAATTGCTGATTTGCCCCCTACTGCTGTCCAGATATTTGCTTGTCAGTTTTATAGTTCGCTTTCTTCATTTCGTGTCAACATTCATTATATACAGGTATCTGAAAACTTTCCTAGCCCACTGCTTTACCCCCATTTTTCTCAATCACTCCTCAAATGCTATCCTCCTGCTAGCCTCTCTGCTCTCGAAAGACGCCCATCCCATATCACCCTGTACCCCCTGATTTGGTGTATTGCCATGTGCTCCCAAAACTAGCCTCCGTACGCCACGTTGTTTAATTTCTAACCTTGCTTGAACATCTGGTCTCGTGCACAGGACCGCATTACCGAAGGTCAGGCTAAGCACCATCACCCCTTTCCAGATCCCACTTACCACTTCATACCTATTGTAATTCCACAGTGCCCTATTTTTCAAGACAGCTTCATTCCTACTAGCTTTATTCATTACATATTTTTCATGCTCTGTCAGATACTCAGCACCGTTATTAAGCCACACGCCAAAATACTTGTACTCATCCACTACTTCTAGCGTGAACTCCAGTATTCTATGCTCGCCGACCTCATCATTAAATATTATGACTGCAGATTTTTCCTTACTAAACTTGAAACCTAATTTATCTCCCTCTGTACCACATATGCCTATCAACTTCTGCAGGGTGCCGTAAGGTCAGCGCCCTCCGGTGCCCGCCTCAGGGAGCTCGTCCCGGCCCGAAAGAGACCCGAAGAGGCAAAATGTGCCCCCTTCGAAGCACCCTCAGGTCGGCACCTCCGGACAACCAGCGGTAGATAAACGTGCCTTTCCGGCCCACGAGCTTCCATCTACTGCCAAACTTTGCACACTTCACACAAATGCCCAGGGTGAGTTCGGCATCTAAACACATCCTAAATACACGCAAAAGGAAACCACGCCGTTTTTACACGGCACTCGCCTTCCAAATGTAAACAAGCCGCCGACACAGCACTTTGAGTGCAAAAGCACTTTGAGTGTTGGTTGTCTATTGAAGAGCATGCGCAGTTCAATAAAAGAGCAACAGCAAACCGTCCCGCGATATCTCGGAGGCGGCGAGAAAGAGCGAAAGAGCGAACAAGTGGGCGAGTGCATTATCAGTTATTGTCTGAATAATAAATGCCTGCTTTCATGTTACACGCGCTTTGATGTAGGATAATAAAAGCTGGGGGGGGGGGGGGGGCAGGGGAAAGGGTCGCGCTTTCATTGGAATTGTCAACACATTAGTTGGGTTTAACACGTGTTAATGACATCCTAGTCGAAATCAAGAAGAAATGGGCTTGGGCAGGGCATGTAATGCGAAGGCGAGATAACCGCTGGTACTTCGGGGTAACGGAGTGGATTCCAAGAGCAAGTAAGCATAGCAGGGGCCGGCATAAGGTTAGGTGGGCGGATGAGATTTGGAAGTGTGCAGGAATAGGATGGGCGCAGCTGGCAAAGGACAGGGTTAAGTGAAGAGGCCTTTGCCCTGCAGTGGGCTTAGTCGGGCTGATGATGGTAATGAGTTGGGTTTTTGTAGCGATAGCTACATTACAGTAGCATTACGAGCCTTCAGCTTGGCTGCGATGCCACCGCGTGGCTGCGCCGCCACGCTGTCACGTGGTGCGGAACAGCTGCCGGCGGCGTGGCGCCGTTGCTGCTCACATGGTTCGTTACGGTGGTTGGTCACGTGACCAGCCACGTGGTGCGGAGCAGCTGCTGCTGCCGGCGGTGCGGCGCGCCGGCGAAACCGAGCTGCCACAGCTGTGCGCATGCGCCGTGTCAAGTGGGACGAAGATGAAGAAGGAACGCCCAGCGAAACGGAGCGGCGAAAGACTGACTTTGCAATTCAACTGAGCAAGTTCCACTCGGCCAGATTTAGCTATCGCGACGCTCCATGTTTAACCAGAGCTAAACCACTGGCAATTTTTTATGCGCGATTTAGCTTCAGGCACGATCAAGATAAAAACGGCGGCATATGACAGCCCACCGTGGCCTGCTGTTCTTCTGTGCTGCTATTTTTCAAGAAAAATGTGTGGAAATTGGTTACCCGTGGTGATATCAACCAACTAGATCAATCGGGAACGCTTCCGGTATCACTGCGGGCTTATGAAATTTGAAAATCATCCTTAAGGAGAGAAAACAGATCCATAAACAAAACCTCAACGTACAGCTGCTCTACATTTTCGCCTGCTTTTTCTACTGAAAAAAACTGCATTCAGGTAATGTAAGCCTCTGCTGAGAAAGAAGTCGTTAGCCTCTTTGGGAAGCAACGACGGTAGATCAGACCACAACCGTCCGGAAAGTGCAAAGTAACTTCAGCCAGATAGAAGTGAAATGACATGATTTATTGTTCCGCGAATGATTCCTGGATACCCTCCCGTGAATAAAAAAAAAACATCACATGCATCGATGATACATGTGCTGTTACACGTAGTCCAGCACTGCAGAAAGCGCCTTCCCCAATCGTTATAGTCAAGACATGACGTAGCTGTTCTCTTTGAAGACACAAAGATAGGCTCATTAGAGTGATTGGTGGCTATATCTACTGGCCAGTAGAGGATCAGTTCTGTAACGACGTTCCACATTGAGGGCGACTGCTAGGGTTATGACGCATGTCTGGGCTGGCGGTTCTTCCAAGCAGGTTGCACTGGGCATAGGCCCCGTTGTCGTGTATTACCGATGAGCAGCGTCCCGTACAACGACCGTTCATTCCCGTCACTCCGGTACCTTGAGGTAGAGGCTTTGGACGACGACTTAAATTGAGTGCATATAAGGCAATGCTGAGACGCCCCTTACGCTTTGGAAGAACTGGGCGGAAGGAGGCGGCGGTCAACTGCAACCACTGCACGGTTTACACGACGCAGTCCCGAAACATTACGTGCTCCTTTCCACCGGCGGACCAGGAAAGTCGGGCTTGAATCGCAGAAGTAATCCGTCTAGAAGGCACCTCAGCTCATATGCGAACGCCGACTAGGAATCCAGCTTTTGCGCAGTCGCAGACATTCCGAGCTGCGATACCGCTGGCTGAAGGCACTTTCGATGCGCGTCCAGAGCTCATGCCCAGTCGATATCGGCGTCGCTCCTGCGGTCCGTGGTAGTTAAAACCATACTAGGTTCCTGCTCAAGGGCGGACAATTAACGAACGCCTAGGGTACCATGAGCCCACAGCCTGTCCGTTGTTCCAGCAGGTCCGTAACATTGCCTTAATTGCGGGAGGAAACAACCGCATCAACCTCTACCGTGCTAATCATTTGCTCGGTGACTGCGCAGTCCAAGATCAATGGGCTTCAGGTCGAAATGCAGACAATTATTTCAAAATCATCTCCGGAGCTGTTAGTGCATGCCAGGGCCATCAACTGTTCGGTGCTTAATGTTGAAAACGGCCGGTCTGAAAGCACACTAGATTGCATGACAAGCGTCGTTGAGACATTCGCACTCTCGTTGCAGTCGACGAGGACTATCGTATCTGGAGTGCAGCATGTAGCAAGGTTGAGAACTTCGTCAGCATCAAGGCGCAAACGGCGAGGAGGCGCTGGACTATGCCACGGCTCTCGCGGAACACTGCACGGGGCATACGGCCGAAGTTCCGGCATTCGATTCCATTATAATCCAGCTCGAATGGCCGTGGGCCGAGGAGGTACATGGTAGTGACGACTGGTAGCCGGTGTCGGAAGGCTCGACGCATGGTCACTATACGTGATGCTTGGTTCCGCGTTGCGACCGCGAGAATGGCTCCAAATGCGCTCAAGAACACTGAACGCATTCACACACGATTTCTTTCAAATGTCAACAAGTCGCCGTCTGTGTGAGCACCTATCAATGAATGAAAAGAAATTCACGCGCCTTATATAACCGCCTTGAGGGTTGGTGTTCTAGCGAAGGGCATGCGCAATAGAATAAAAAAGCAGAAGCACGCTGTCGCATGAATTATTGGGGCAATGACGATAAGCGAAGTATTCGGAAAGTATATCATCACCCCGTAGTTTTCCGCGTTTCTAAAAGGCAAACTTTACGTCTTATCGTCACGGGCGCTGTGACATAAGCAAGCGTGAAGGGGAGGATAAGGGGAGAATGATTATGTCTTCGTGCAAATCTCCATAAACTTTGTTTTCTATTTATTATACGTTATTCCGCCCCCTCTTGCTGATGAATGCATACAAACTGACTACGCAGGGCTATGTCAACAAACTAGCCCAATCGCTAAAGGTTCTGATATCAGTCTAAACCTAAACGTTTAGAAACAAACCGCCATGATAACCGCAATCAAGTTTTTTTATTTTCATTAGCGAATCTTGCTTACTTTTCTGACGACAAACCAAAGCAGTATCTGTAGTGATGACAAGGGTTTCCGCGGTCTCCTCTACTGAACAATCTTCATCATATACCGATGCCCAGGGAAACAAAATCTGTTCTCGTGTGCTTAGACAAAAGTGTATTGATCATTTTTTGAACTTTCCTCGTCGTAAGAATGATGCCCAGTACGGTTTCTCTTGAAAATCATGAAAGCTTGGTTGGAGGTGGAAGTCCGACCTCTAGCGGCATCGTACTTGCATTAGTTTTCGTTGTCTTTCGCTACATGCGCAAATGACACATATGATTTATTTTTCACCAAATGATTCCAGCAGCCTCACCTCTGAAATAAAAAAAGAGCATTTCATGTATCGGTGTATTGTTTATGGGGGTTTAAGGTCCCAAAGCGACTCAGGCTACAGAGGACGCTGTAGTGAAGGGCTCCAGAAATTTCTACCACCTGGGGTTCTTTAATGTGCACTGACACCACACAGTACACGGACCTCTGGAATTTCGCCTCCATTGAAATTCGACCGCCGCGGACAGGCACCGCGGTGGCGCCCATTTAATGTATCGGTAATACCGCTGCTCTTTCGTGTATCAAAGAACTGCTAAAGGAAGTAATCGCCAAGTCCTGCCTTGTGTGTGTGCTGTCTCCGTCTTTTAGCGCCTGTACGCTTTTTGCCTAAACCATGTCATGCTACAACCAACTAGCTCAAATCAACGTCTCGCTCTAATCGCCAAACATTATAGTCAAGCCCTGACGTCGCCGTTCTTGAAGGCACATAGACTGGCCCAGTGGAGTGGTCCGCCCCACAAATTTGCTGTCCTGAAAAGATCAGTTCTCAAACCATGCGCCACATTAAGATGTATTGCAGAGTGAATGTGCCGACGTTGCTGGTTGCTTCAGTCTCACACGCCGAACACGTTTCGCACAAGTTATAATGATGTATGAATGACATCTATGGACCGGGTGCCTGCCACTCGAAGACATGCGCGCTCTGATGTCCGCACTGGTGCCGCTTCCAAAGTGCATGGCACAAGCCACAGGCCTCGTTTGATTGCGGTACCAAATGGCAGGAACGCTTCCAAGAAAAGTAGCTCCACTAGAAGGCTGAATAATAAAGCAGCTTCCTCAGCAAGAGGGACAGTTCATCTGCGTCGCTTTTCTCTGTCATGCATTCACGAATACATCCAGCATCTTGAGACACGTGCAACGAAGACGCAAATATAGTATGAGTAACAATGGGATGGTTTGCAAATGAGCTCCTGTACGTTTTGGAAGAAGTGGGTCGATCGGAGAAGATGAACCGCAATCGCTGCACAGTGTACATGACAGCCCTAACATGTGCACGTTGAGCGAACTGCTTTCCGCCCCGAGGATCGGGGAAGGCGGGCTTGAACTGCAGAAGCAATCGTGCAGAATATGCACTTCACTGGAGCTCTCAAAGCAGTCTTTCAACCGAGACTTCACGCAGTCGCACACATTCCAAGCGGAGGTACTGCAGGTTCAGGGCCTGTTGGAAGCGCATCATAAGCTCCCACCGAGAATGATATTATCGGAGCCGCTACTTTGGCTCGTTCACCAGTCCACACGTCCCTTGGTTACGGCCCACAGGAGGGCAAAAGGTGAGCGTCCAGAGAACCATGAACTGGACGTCAGTCCGGCGCTCTGGCAGGTCCGTACCGCTGCAGTCATTGCCGAAAGAAATCAGTGGATTCAATCTATTTCGTGCGAATCGTGAAGTTCGGCGACTGTGCAAACCAGAACGAGCGTCATGTTGGAAATGCTACTGGCTGTATTGAGGCTATCTTTCGAGCCGTTAGTGGACGCCTAGGCTCTGCATATTTGGTGCAGTTATTGCCAACAACAGCTGGTCTGAAAGCACACTTCCAGGCGTCATTATAGTCGCCTACGCGTCCGCTTTTACGCCATAGTAAAGGGTCACGCCTGCGACACAGATGGTGGTGGAGCAAAGTCTCCGAGGTTAACGAAGCCGCCAGGACCAAGAAGTAAGTTTCTAGGAGGCGGCGGACCGCGATATGGCATCTACGACGGAAGTTCTCATAATCGATTACATTGTGATCTAGCTCCATGAAAAGTTGACCGAGCAGGTATATGGAAATGACGAAGGGTGGCCGGAAGAGGAAGGCTGGTCGCATGGTTACAGTACCTGTTGCCTGGTTTCACAATGTGACTGCAAGAATTGCTGAAAATACGCCCAAAGACTCTGCACGCTTTCACACAAGCCGTCTTTCAAATGTGAGAAAGCCACCGTCAGTGTGTCCGCCTATCAATTATTGAGCTACAAAATCTCGCCCTTATCTATGTTTCTATAGGGTTGGTATTCTGTCAAAGAACATGCGCAGTTATATCATAGAGCAAAAGCAAGCTGTCGCGCAAAATCTTAATGCTCTCGCGTTAAAATGCAGAGAAAATTTAAAAGCGAGAATAATGGCGGCTCCATCAAAGAACAGCGCTAGCTCAATGCAGGCAGACCTTTCACGGCAACAGTCTATTATATTTCCGACAACTCCACCCAGTGTCTCAACTTTAAAATACAGACCTAAAAATATAGGTGCGGTGGTTCCGAGGAATGCTGTTTCACAGTTTAACATCGAGCAAGAGTTCATTAAATTTTATAACTAAATGACGTTAACAGATCATTAAAGTGTAACAGGACGGAAGTTTCAAATACGAACCTGGACAGATACACCCAAGTTACGCGGACATTTCAATCATATATGTGGCTTGATACCAAACATCAGCGTTCCAAGCTTAGGAAAGAGAGGGTTCCAAGATAATAAACTAGATGACGGCACCAGTACCAAGAAAATCAATTCGTGACAGCCGTCGAGAAAAGAGGGTTCCGCCATAATTGATTAGATGGCGCCACGGGTACTGAGAAGCGAACATCACTGGAACAGCCGGATGTATGAGGAAACAGGTGTCTGGTATGCTACTAGATGGCGCTACGGGTATCAAAAATGGAATGTACTGCTAAATGTCTGCTTCACTTGCTTGAATTTTCAGGAGCAGATTCTTCAGGACGCCTCATGTCCCTGTCGCCAGCCTTTTGAGCATTACTGTGAAGAAAAATAGAACAAAGGAAAACAAGCTAGACAGAATAAAGCAATTTCGGTTCATCTACTATGCTCGGAGGAAAGGCGAGAAAAGTAGTAAGAATGGCAGATAGGAAGGACGCAAAACTATTTAAAAAATGCGAGGAATACGGCGGGTCTTTTACAACCTGCAGCGGATGGGCAAACTCACCATCACAGACCGTCACGTGGTCATCGTTGAAGTGCCCGGTGCAAATGTGTTCTTGGATACAACACAACATTCGATTTTCGCAAAGAACCGGGAGTAATTTTTCTGCGTCTCACGTACGCAGAAATTGCGCTGTTATCAGTGGTGTTGCCAGTGCAGAAGCATCACAAGGTGAGTGGTTGACCACAATGACGACAAATTATTAACGGTTTGACAATACTGCACCCAGGGAGAACTGACACGACATATTGAGGCTGCCTTCCGTTGAGGAGGCGTGTTCGATAAATCGTTCCTAAGTTACTGCAATTAAATTTATACTAATTAGATTTGCTCAACCTATATTTCCGATCTTCGCTTTCCTGACGGCTTTGTCCAACTACCTCTGTTAACAAGATTGCCCTGGACCAACCTCCTCACTGAGCCAACTTTTTCCTAAGCTTATTTTTCCTGCTGCTAGTTTACCTCGCAATTTCCTTTAACATATAGGTATATCAAAGTTTACTTTGCCCGAGCATGTGGAAATATATCAATCAAACAATAAATAAATAAATAAATAAATAAATAAATAAATAAATAAATAAATAAATAAATCAATCAATCAATATTTATTTTTCGGTGCCCAGGAGCAACCCAAAGGTCTTGGTGCTGGTACTCCATTCACACGCACAAAATGTAAATTTATTTCACCACAAAGGGAGACACTCAGGGGAGGTAATGCAGCAGGCAAGGCGATAGAAAAAAAAAGACATATATACTAGGCGTGACAGCAAGCATGAAACAAAAAAGTGAAAACAAGAAAACAGCGAGAACTGCGGTAAATGAAAACAGCTAGAACAGGCAACGGACATATAAATAACTAATGAAACAATAAACAAAGAGAATGAGCCCAAGAACGACCGATAATAGCCAAGTACAGCATATAGCAAAATACAAACAAGAATAAATCCAATACTAATATGAACGAATAAGAAACCTCTGAAATAGAAGCTAGAAATACAATCATACACAATAAGAAATGTAATTAGTGAACGGGTTACAGACAATCAGGCGTGAGTACACAGTATTAAAGAAAATATTAATGAAAACAAGTAGACGTGATGAACAATTTAGGAGAAAAAAAAAACAATATAATACCGGTCCAAATGCACAAGTGTAGCAAAGACAAAATGCATGAAAGGGGAAGTTATGTATGAGAAAAAAGTGTGCTCAAAATGGAACGTCACGGACATCCAATACAAAAGAAGGGAGATAATATTCGTATATATCAAGGTGAGGACAAAGAGAATTAAACAGCTTTTGCATTCTGTCCATAATAATAATAATAATAATAATAATAATAATAATAATAATAATAATAATAATATTAATAATAATAATAATAATAATAATAATAATAATAATAATAATAATAATAATAATAATAATAATAATGATGATGATGATGATGATGATAATTGGTTTTGGGGGAAAGGAAATGGCGCAGTATCTCTCATATATGGTTCAGGTGTCCAACGATATATGAGATATTTTCCGGCTTTTCGCTCGCCGTAAATATAGTGGTTAATTTGCATACGCATTGTTCATTTCTGTTGATGCATGAAAATAATTCAATAGCATTCGAGAACGTGATTTCCTCAATTGCTTATAACTTCAGATGTTTGCATGGAAAAAGGAAACACATGGAGTGCGACTAACCTCTCTGTCTAAACGGTGCAACAGCAGGTACAACTCGTATATAGTGGAGAGAGAGGGTAAACTTTATTGTTCCAATTGAGAGGTTTGATTGCGTGCCCGGAGACTGCCGATGTCTTCCAGGCTGAGCGTGGTTGCCGCCCCTAGTCCAAGGCACCACTGTCCCTGGCCATCCGGCACGCGTGGCTCACTAGGTCCCTTTGGACCTTAAGCTGGCTGCTGGTTAGCCGGTCCTCCCACTGCTCCGCATTTGGGTCTTTATTATTTCGGCGCGCTACATTGTGTGTACATTCCCATGTGATATGATATAACGTGGGGGTTGCCCCGCGCCACGGACATGTATCCCTATACTGCTCCGGATACATCTTATGTAGGACATGAAGGTTGTAGAAGGTCCCTGTTTGGAGTCTTCTCCAGCATGTCGCCTCGTATTGTGTTAGCTGAGGGTGTGGCTGGGGGTATTTGCGCCTTCTACCTTTAATGAGGTTGAGGATAGCTGCGTACGTGAGCTCCGCCGTCATCCCCGGGCCGTCCGAGGCATTTGACGCACCGGCTAGCGGAACTGCTATTGAGATGCAACCTATCATCGATACTCCAGTCATTACAAAGAAAAAAATTATGGTGATATTTCTCATGACTGATATGAAAGGTTCTCATTGAGGATAATTTTTCGCTCCCTTGTATTGTGTTTACAAAGGGCTTACAATAATTCACTCTTACTTATGCGACTGTTCATGATTAGGTTAAGAGTACCGATTTGATCTTCTTAGCGACTGGCAAATGAGCGTTCATTCCATTTTAGGATCGAGGCCATAGCGGGCGTGGGAATTAGTGCCGGCGTCGATTACTGTTATTTTGATATTTTTCTACAGACAGCTTGCTCGGCTTCCAAGAGTACTGATACAAAGTGAGAGCCGGCCGGCATCTTCTTTCGCATGTTTTGCTTGAACTGGATCTAAAGAAGCCTTGCACAGAAGTTTTTTGTTCATGCCATTTGATGTCTTTTTCTGTTTAAATTATTTAGCGCTATGCTGTTCAACATTATGAAGAACCCAATACCAGAATCCGGATGCATTTTAAAGCACGCTTCTTGCGCATCCTGCTTCAATAGCAGCATTTTACGGCCTGACGCGATGCCTAGTATGCAGTGAGCGATTTGATGGAGGAATAGCGCAAAAAAGGGACGCGACACTTGAAGGCACACACGGCGAGCACTTTCCAGTGTCTCGTGCCTTTTTTGCGTTATCCTTCCATCAAAATAAACCAATACCAACATGGCCAACTTTTCGCTCTGCTACAGTGCGCACATTTCAAAATATTCAAAAATAAGGCACACTAATATTTATCAAGTCTCAGAAGTAAGCACTCAATTTTGCAGCACAGCGAACAAGAAATAGTACTTTAGTTATTTTTCAGAGCAAAAAAATGATTCACTAGCAAGAACCAACAGCTGCGGCACATAACTTTGGCGTGCCTATGGACACGGCGACGGTATAATAATAATAATAATAAACACCTTTATTTTCAGACAGCACATTTACAATTCTTAGGACAAGTCTGCCCAAGCCATAAATGCTTGTCGGGCAGTACGCGGCAGTCGGTGAATGACACATGAAAAACAGGTGTGACAAGCAAGCAAACAGTGATAAACCTTAATATGAAAAGCAAACAAGAAAAAGAAAACAGATTAAATAACCGACATATGGGTTTTTAAGAAGTTCCTTAATTGTGACAGCGAATAAACTGAAAAGATCGAATCAGGCAAAGAATTAAAAATTTTGGGTATGTAATAATTACGAGTGAAGTGGCCATAATGAGTGTAGCAGCGAGGTACCGTAAAACGGGGGTGATGTCGAAAAGAACGAACAGGAATGAAAGGAACCAAAAATTCGCTCTCCCAAAAGTGAGCACGAATAACTACATGATGGAAGAAGCCATCAAAAGAGGGCAGCTGTAAAAGCGAAAACAAATTGCAGTCAGGTGAAGCATCCGTGTTGTATGCCACGGATCGAAGGATGTTCCTTAGTATGGCATTTAATTTCATTCGCCAAGTTTTTGAGCAATGATAATACACAGTGACTCCATATCTGAGGATACCATAAATAAGAGCATGCGCAACAAGCTTGCGAGTCTGAAAAGCTAATAAATATCGAACATTGTATAGTACACATGATAAACCACGAAGCTTGTTACATACTACAGTAAGGTGACTGTTCCAAGACATATCTCCGTCAAAAAGTATACACAAACGCTTTGTCACCCTTGGCAGATATGGGCGGCAAAGCCGGAGGTGTTTTCTAACCAGGTGCTTCGGCGTCACGCGGCGTCGATTGGCCAGGATACACATGTTTTGCAGGTGACGCTTTACAACCAAGTGCCCGCTCTTGAGTATTCGTTGTCAGTAATCAAGGAACGTGGCTCCTAATTGAGTTATGTAAAATTTATGCAGTTTTTACTGTCAGCGAACCCTTGCAGTAAGGTATAAACATGGGGTTTCGACTCGAAATGATGATTTTTGCGATTCTTCGTTCTGGACTTCTGAAAAGATCAGAATAGCGTTAAAATAAGGTAGCATTGTGAACGATTAAAAAACAAAGGCATTATTTACGGTATTCACTCTTAGAACCGCTACCACATTGGAAGCAAGAAAAGCCTCCAAATCCAAGGTGGCGAAGACTAATCTGCTTTGTTGTACTAAGAGAGATATAGGAGCTGAGCTCATGTCGATCTTGACAACTCCCGAAGGAAGCGCTACAAAACAGTCAATATTGTCGCGTTCGACGGCGACAGGTTTCGTGGCACTCATCCCGGTTGACGAAGGCGTTGGAGCCCAATAAACATCGGTGTCGAAGCAGAAATTCCCACTCCACCCTGTGACACTGGAACGCGGTGCCTTTATCCGTCACCGACGGAGCGGCAAAAAACGGGAGGCGAAGCTGCGAAGGTTCGCACAACTGTGACACCGGCAGCAGGCATCCCCGCTCCCGACGTGTCCGCGAATCGTTGCACTGCGCGCCGCACACGGCCGCAGTGTCAAAGACGGGTGCCGAGGCCAGCGGGCATCTGCCACCCGCAAAGGACCATGGGACACACTTGCGGCCGTCGTGGAACCACCAGTCACCGCGAGCGTCTTCAGCAGTGCAGGCTACGAACCGCGGCTTCTGAACGCAACGGTGCTCAGGAGCCCACCGGCCCTTGACACAGGCCGCCAAGCAGTCCTCGATGGAGGCGAATTGGTTCGGACTGCGGTTGCACACGTGAGCCCTCTGCACTGTCGCAGATAGGCACGATCCTTCGTCCGGGTCATAGAAGAACTGCGCCGCTCCGTTGACATTGCAGAAGGACTTGTGGACGGTTGGGCAGACTGTGCCATCCTTGTCGTTGCTGCTCTGCATGCGGAGAAGTAAGCTTTGATTATCCGCTCCTAGCGTGGCTCTCTACCATGGTAAGTTACTGGGCAGTGGATGGTACTGAGCACATAAGCAGCGCTAGTGCTGACTGGGGCAGATGCACAGTTTCCTTCCCAAATATATAGGCTACGGAGCTCATGGCCCGAGTGGACATCAAATATTTTTGCGAGGTTCATGTGTTACTTTTGTCATGTGCTTCCCAAAAGTGAAGAAGCACACATACGGATGGATGAACCTTGAGCCGATCCGTGTGTTTCTTGACTTAGTCTTGTTGCACCATCCGGCGGATTATGATTAAGAACATGCCGAACGAACTCGCTCCAAAGGATATATGTTCACGGATATGTTCCGTGTTAAGAATATGATGTGTGTAAACAGGCGAGAACTGTTAATTTTGGCAAGCTTTCCAGGAGTGACGGAGCGGAAAAGCTGTTGAAAGTAATATTACGGTCGGCAGCGGTTACGATCGCATTAGTAATCCGGTTGCTTTGCTGAAAACTCTACGAGTGAACACTAGCGTAAGTGAACATTCTTCAGAGATGAAAGTAGAACTATGTTTTTCTACAATAACTGGCAATTTTTTTCAGATTACCTCTTCCTATCTCTCCGCACTACCGTCAGGATAGGAGAGGAATATTGCTGCTGCAGCCTAATGTTCCAGCGCAAAAAACCTTTATTTCTCCCTTCTTCGTCGCTGCATACGCTCCGCACCATTAATACTCCGTTAAGTCTAAAGACGCTTGTAGTAGGCTGGGGCAATATCGCGTGAACACTGTGAGCCCGAAATTGGGAAGGACTTTTCCAAACTTGTTTCAACAGCCGATGGTTCATTTATATAGAGGATAAAGAACCGGTATTGATAGGTCCTTGCCGAGCGAGAGACATATTCTCTCCAAAGCCAGTGGTGTGCGAAAAAGTAATGCAATGCCGAAAAACTTTAGTAGCCGCACTGAAACACTGGTCTTCCTCGAGACTGAAGTCAATATATTTCGAGGCTTAGATTACAAAAACGCCTTATGATTTTTACTCCAGCCTAGCGTGGATTTAAGATACGTTACGATCTTTGATACGCATGTTATTGCTTTGAAACTTGCTCGATGTCGAGTTAAAATCAATGGTTTGAATAAGGCTTGTTAGGCAAAATGTTCCGCCCTCTGTGGAAGACACGCGAGTACACATGGCAATGTCACGGCCTTACGGCGCGCAAGTCTAGAAGCCACGGAGGAAGACTTGACTTGCTCCGTGCTAGAAGTTGAGCTCGAGAAAATTGCTAAAAATGAAACAATATTATACCGCAGAACAATGCTAATCGTGTCCTATGCAGTAAGATGACGTTTTTTAGGACCTTTGTATTACACTTTGGCACATATATGTCAAAACTGCTGCTGAGACCAGAAGAAACTAGCCCCATGTCACTATGCAGACAGTACTGCCGAAAAAGATAAAATGAAGAATTCAGTTTGAGGCTCTCCTAGACACTGCGTTACATGTCCATTAAAAACTGAAAAAAATCTACCGAAATCTAACGAACAGCGGACCTAACGTGGACAGAAGAATTAAGAGAATAGAAGGAATAAACTACCTTCTGCAGTGTGACAAAAAAAGTTACTGGTAAACGTTCCTGGCAGCCCAAAATGAGGCTTAAGCTACTTTTGTGAAATATTTTCTATCTTCAGGAGGAGTTTTCAGACTACCTTAGGCAAAAAATAAAATTCGGCGGGATTCGTTTCAGTTTGTGTATCAACGGGCAAAAACACGTTTTAACTCAACTGCAATGTCACGTGCGATGAAAACTCGCAATTTTCCCAACTCCGTCGCTTATTCCGCTCCCCAACAAGGTCTCTCACTACATTACGGCGCAATTAAACCTTATCTAGTTCTTTGCAACACACCTCGCCGGCCATGTTGATGGAGTTTGTATACATGCATGCTACCTCTGATTTTTGTGATACGTTTTGTGCTTATGTTTAAAGTTGACGAAGGAAATTATCGTTCTTTTTGAACAAGCATTATGGTTCGAGCGGTTCTTTTTAGTACGCGTCGTTTATAATTAGTCTTACATGTTTAATGCAACCTTCAAGCCATAGTTGTTTTTTTTGTGGTTGTAAAGCTAATTTATAAATGCTTTACTAGGCGCCAGTCAGTTGCTAAGATACAAAAAATCAATTAACTCTTCCAGGAGGGGACGAGAAACAGCATTTAATAAAACATCGAGATGGGTCGTTGGGATTTTTTTCACCATCTAACTAGACATATTCATTATATTTGTGGCCACGGGTGTTTAGAAAATACTTGGTTTGGTGTAGTAGAACTAAAGCTAATAATGGCTTGCATTACACACAATATTAAAATGTACGGAAAATGAAATCTGCGCGACCCACAACCGTCTGGACGTTTCCTAATCATTCTCCGCAGAGGGTAGCTGTACGTGACGGAACTAAGGACTCATAATTCTTGAGGGCGGGCAATCGATTTACGTGTTCAAAACAGGAAATGAAAGCCATGATAAACATAGTTGTGCGTTAGTTTTTGAAGGTGGTAATCTACCTTGACCTTCGATGCTTCATCATGAACTAATCACGCGCGCAACCTGTACATATTTATTATTGCGTAAATAGTTTTTGTGTATACTACCTCTCCACCCTATTTTCTCTGCCTGTCCCCTCACCTCTCTCATTTCATTTGTCCATTCTGCCAGCTATCCTTTATTTCCGCTGTCCAAGCTTAGGTGCTTCAGTATCGGTGGCAGATGGCGGGGTTAGCGAAAACCTTTTCCTTTATTTTTATTATTATTTTAATCAACCCCTACTACTACTTGACCATCGGGTGTATCCTACCAGTCAGCACCACTCGCGTGCGCTTATCTTCGTTTAGTTGCAATACGCACGGGGGAATCACTGACGTTAGTAGTAGGGACGGGTGGATCCTTCATGCCTTGCTTGTCTGAAGCCGTTTCGTTCGCGCCTGGTGACCGATCAGGCGCTGTGGTTTGCTCGGGCACCCGTGTCGGCGTCGGCTTCTCAGTGGTCATGTTCCCAAGACTGGTCTTGCTGGTAGTGCGGGTCGTATGGCCTCCGCTGCTCTCAGTTGTTGGTGAACGCGTTTCCGTTGGCGGTTGGGTGGTGGTATGCGTCTCGGGTGAACTGGGTGCATCTTTCATCTTCAAGGAGCCCTAGAAATAAATAACTTTAATATTAGCCATACGTTTTTAGGAAAAGTCTATTGATACCTAATGTAGTCGCAGTTGCTCCTGCTATGAGTAGATTGCTGTATTCAAGGCTTCATGACTGCAGTGCTCGTAAGGCCGACAACCAACACCGATCAAATCATCTCGCCTATACTACAAGTGTAAAAAGATTAATCTTCCTCTTAAATAGAAATATATCTAGAGAGCGCCATAAATCAGAGGAGTTAAAAAAAATAGTGCTCTCGATCAGCCCAAGTTACCTACAAACCCAGTGGGTGAGCATTCGCCAGTAGGTGAGTATTCGCCTAAAAACCCAAAGAGAACAAAGTTAAGTCTAGCGTGACCTATACGGCGTGCTGCAAGCTCACTCCCTAACAAGGGTGACTAAAATCATTTAAGTTCTGTTTGCCGCAAGCCATCATGCAGCACACTATCTCCACGACCACGGCGTTCCGAATAAATGAATACCTGTCCAAGACTTTTGAATAGTGCAGCCGAGTCACCTGGTGAGGCGCAGGTGCATCCGTAGGTGGCGGGCCCAGCGTCAGGTCGAAGATGCGCGGGTCAGGCTTGCGCAACTTGTTGACTTGGTTCCCACCAACCGAGAGTGTGTCTTCTGTCATATCTGCTGTGCGCGCGTACATGTGAATGCCGACCACGATCACCGCCGAGGTGAGCAGCATCGCCAGACTGGTGAGCATGCGCACAATAACACGGGGAACCTGCGCATTGCAAAAAAGGGCACAATGTCGTTAAGAAAGGGGGGGGAGAGCTACTTAGTCCATTGTGTTCAGGCCTCCGGTTTCAGTGCGGGAGCATGAATAGTGGCCATTCCGGGCATTAAGACATAGTGTGTTCGTACGTTTGTCTGAAGCCTGCTTTGTGGCAGGCTGCCCAACCGATTGTAAGGAACCATCCCAGGTGTGTTATATATATATATATATATATATATATATATATATATATATATATATATATATATATATATACACCAAGTGTCCTAGCTGAATCTAACCAAGCTGAATCTAACCAACCACGGAATGTTCCAGCGGCGTGAAATCCAGTGTGGTTTGTTTACAGTCGCGTGACATAGCAGTACATTTTTCGTTATTCATAGATAATAATTATGTCTAATTAGCTAACTTTTCAACTTTTGACTTAAAATCAGCTGACGCAAACGTTCGTGCAAAGTTACCGTTTACGTAAAGTAGTTTTTTACCTGCCTTAAACCATAACTCGCACAATAGACAACACCACGCGACAACGGTGGAACTTGAACCTCGCAAGATATGTGTTAGAGAACGAAATCCTTTTTTCTTCTGAAGAGAGCCCCCCGATGAGCCTTTGTGTGCACATTGGGGCGGAGATGTGAGCCAACAGCTGTTTACGCGATGGCTTCCTTTTAAAGCCAGTAAATGAAGCTACGTCAATCGTACCTTGGTGGAAACAACGCTGCTAGCTGTTTTTCGAGATGATCTGCAACTTTTCCATTGACACTTCTTTCCTCAATAACTATAAAATCGGCTATCTAGACCCATCTAATTGACTTTAAAGATCGAAAAAAGGATACTTCTGACTAGGCCATGCGACACTGAACAACCCTCAGTTGGTTTCACTGGTGGTTTCACTGGGCTAGAACACTCGTCTTTTATTTAAAGCTTGGTGTCATTTAGCTGCGACACCTGGCGTATATACTACGGACTTAATGGGATTAGCCAATGGAACTAATCAGTGAGGCCATGTGACGCCAAAATATTGTGACGTCATCCATACGTCTGATGACGTCATGCCTACAGCCAATCAGAGTACAGCAACAAAAAGTACACATCGTCTAGTGATAGCATCGGAGATCGAAGAGTGGCGATCGGATGTTAACGGAGAGGGAAAGTAGGTGTTGAAAGGCTGAGCCACCGACATAGCGGCAAACGCTAATGCTTCCGCATTTCTACAATGCAGTCTCTGCAGTCTTTGGCGCTCGGCTGCTGACCCGAAAGGCGTGGGTTTCGATCCCGACCGCAGCGGTCGAATTTCGATGGAAGCGAAATTCTAGAGGCCCGTTTACTGTGCGATGTCAGTGCACGTTAAAGAACCCCAAGTGGTCGAAATTTCCGGAGCCCTTCACTACGGCGTCTCATAGCCCGAGTCGCTCTGGGAGGTTAGACCAATATAAACCTAAACCAAACCATCTCGCCATTTCTTCACACAGAGACAGGCTGGCGCCAACTAAGAACTGCAACTCAGTAACTATCAACTATAATCAGTTAGTAGCTGACGCCAGTCTTGTCTCTTCACGTTCTCATTTGTGCAAGAGCTAACAGCACGACCAGTCTAAAGCCGCTGCAGAAGAAATCAGGAAAATTGAGTGTATAGATGGTTTATGGTGGTTTAACGTCCCAAAGCATCCAATGCTATGAGGAACGCCGTAGTGAAGGGCTCTGGAAATTTCGACCCCCTGGGGTTCTTTAACGTGCACTGGGATGTATTACGCACAACTGTCTCTATGGCTTTGTAGGCACTTCGCTCACTCTACGGAAGTTGAAACCCATTAGATTCTTTCAATTAACACGAAGGGACGCGAAAATGGTTCATATCCTTTTAGTACGTTTTGTTTTAAGCGCAGGATAAAAAAAACACGATAAACGTCGCCCAATCTCTACAGTGCGCATGCATGCCGAAACTTGCGCCTCTGAAGCAGTCTTGGTATCACTTCATCGAGCCGCGCCTGGGGCAGAAGGAAAACAAACAAACAAAAAAGTCTGGCCGCAAGAAAAGCGACGACGCGCCGTCTGCCCATGGAAGTGGCGCCACAGTTCTATCGCTGATAAGTGAGTCAGCGCCGACCGCCATTGAAAAGGCCTGCAGTCGACAGTAGTGGGCATGCGCAAGTGGCTGATTCGCGGTTAAAAATGCCACCGACGAAGACCGCCGGTCATTCTTCGTGTTTGCTAGGAGCGAGAGCTTATTTTCGCCGTAAAAGCGGAAGTGGTGCTGGACCTGCCTCTGTGCGCGTTTCCAATGGGTTGCTGTGATTTTGACCGTCTACCGGAGACGCATGGATGCCGTTGCACTCACGGACTACCGACGACTGCCGAGGAATACGCCTCTCCGAGCCAGGCCGTCGGCATCGAAGGTGAGTGCGAGGCAAGGCCTCGCGGCGAGGGCGACATGTTTCCGTGAAACCTTTTAGTCAAAATTTAAGCTTCACTCGCACTGTTCCCGCGAGCATTGAATAATAACCAGCAAACAACACGCAGCATGTAGAGGAGAGGTTTCATGGGCTGTCGCCATCGGGTTTCTGGTTCGTGACGCAAGCGAGGCGAGCTAGGATTCGCGGCGCGCATTCAGCTCTAGGTTTAGCTCACACTAGTCAGGTCAGCTTTAGGTATTGAGCCAGCGACGAAACTTCGTATGCAGGGTGTTTCACCTAAGACTTTGCGCAGTTTTTGAAAGTGGGCAGTTTGAGTTAGAAGAGCGCCTTTTCCGGCATACCTTTGCCGGCGGCGTGGTGCGTCGGAGTACAGCTAAGGCGTGGTAACTAGCACGCTGGTTAAGTAATACTGAATAGTTTAATAACCGCCTTTTTCTTTTGGGTTCCTTGATAGTTGAGGGACGTGTAGCCTACCGCAAGTTTTATCCATTTCAGTTTTTGGAATTTTGGGGGCGTGGTTGCCCTCGGCCCTGTGGCCCAACTAATATTGGCTACATCACACAAAAGTACGTGCGCGAGAGGCCTACGGGCTTAGCAACCTCTGCACGTAACTCGTGGAAATAGCCAAAATTTGTTAGGCCACAGCGCCGAGGGTGGCTGCGTTTTCGAAATTCTGGAGTGTTCTGGATGTTGCTTACGGTGGGCTGCACGTCTCTAAGATATTGGGGGATTTAACAGTGATAGTTAGAAGGTTGACTATTCAGTGCTGCTTAACCGGCACTCTAGTTATCCCGCTTTGGCTGTATTATGATGCACTACGCCGCTGGTGCACTACGCACTATGCCGAAAGGGTCGCCCTTCTACCTCAAAAAGCCTATTTTTGGGAATTGCGTGCGGTCTTGGGTGAACACACCCGGTATGGAGAGCTTTGCTCGCTGCCTCAACGGGGTTTATATATGCGAGCTCGCTATCGTTTGTGTCACGAAACAAAAGCTCGTTCCGAACGCCGTTGCGACCAAGCCACTATGTCGTGCAGCCGAACTCCCGGGCGCGCATATTCTTTTGAGACATGTGGCTTGTGGCCGTACACGGTGCTCGGAAATTCTCGCCAGCCTCGTCGAGCAACTCCGAAGAACGGACGCTGCCTACGGTCTGCGGCACATCGTGTTTCCGCTGCAGCCAAGGTCTGTTCGGTTTTCTTAATTGTTTCAGCCCCGCGGCGCAACGGCTTCAGTCGCGCTCACTTAGCCCACCACGGTGAGTACATGGAAGTGCGATATGCTTGCGTGTATGTCATTCCTTGTTCTTTTTTTCTTTGCAGATGTGCTCATTCCAGCATTCCCGCACTTAATCCAACGGCACTGGTGCATTCGGCCCGCAATGTCATCTGGACTGATATGGCAGTTGCGGGTCGTGCAAGGTTCCTTTCGTGCACCCTCTGCCTCCTGTCACAAACGTTGTACTGTCGGCTGCTTTGACTGCACTGCATCGCAGCGTCCTTTCCCGCGTTTTCGGTAAGCAGGACCACGACTTATCGAAACGAAACTGGCATGGCTGCAGATGAAAGCAGTGCCCCCCAAGGCTGCTTAATACCATGGCGCCGCTGAAGACGGTCCAGGATGTAGTTCAGTTGAAGCTCTCGTGGAATAAGCCACGTTCGTTCCCGACAGTGCAGCTAGTGTACAGTGTGACCCTTTGATGACTTCGGAATGCTGACGACATCCATGGCTACATGAAGAGGGCTTGATCGCTCTGGTTGGTGCATGGTGATGGAAATGGTTGCACAGTGCTAGCAGACGGAATGGAAGAGAACACAGAATATGTCTGTTATTCTCTTGCGTCTCGTCTGTTCGCTCTGCTCGGTCGTTTCCATCTATGGTTGCATTTCGCAAAGGTTCCCTTTTTGTTCTTTGCAGACATGCCGGCTTAGGGTCTCACTTACACAAGGACACCACGGAGCCGCCTCAGCAACTGCGAGCTCAGAACTCTGGTCTCGGTCCGGCATCCATGTACCGCGCAAGATACTCCCTTCTTGGCTCGCGTTGCTGCTGCCTCCCGCCACAAACGCTGTACTGTCGGCTGCTTTGACTGCACTGCATCGCAGCGTCGTTTTCTGCGTTTTCGGTAAGCGAGACCGCGACTTATCGAAACGTGAAAACTGGCATGGCTGCAGATGAAAGCAGTACCCCCTAAGGCTGCTCAATACCATGGCGCCGCTGAAGGTCTAAGATGTAGTTCAGTCGAAGCTCGCGTGGAATAAGCCACGTTCGTTCCCGGCAGTGCAGCCAGTGTACAGTGTGACCCTCGGATGACTTCGGAATGCTGACGACATCCATGGCTGCAAGAAGAGGGCTTGATCGCTCTGGTTGGTGCATGGTGATGGAAATGGTTGCACAGCGCTAGCAGACGGAATGGAAGAGAACACAGAATATGTCTGTTATTCTCTTGCGTCTCGTCTGTTCGCGTCTGCTCAGGTCGTTTCCATCTATGGTTGCATTTCGCAAAGGTTCCCTTTTTGTTCTTTGCAGACATGCCGGCTTAGGGTCTCACTTGCACAAGGACACCACGGAGCCGCCTCAGCAACTGCGAGCTCAGAACTCTGGTCTCGGTCCGGCATCCATGTACCGCGCAAGATACTCCCTTCTTGGCTCGCGTTGCTGCTGCCTCCCGCCACAAACGCTGTACTGTCGGCTGCTTTGACTGCACTGCATCGCAGCGTCGTTTTCTGCGTTTTCGGTAAGCGAGACCGCGACTTATCGAAACGTGAAAACTGGCATGGCTGCAGATGAAAGCAGTACCCCCTAAGGCTGCTCAATACCATGGCGCCGCTGAAGGTCTAAGATGTAGTTCAGTCGAAGCTCGCGTGGAATAAGCCACGTTCGTTCCCGGCAGTGCAGCCAGTGTACAGTGTGACCCTCGGACGACTTTGAAACACTCACGGCATCCATGGTTGCAAGAAGAGGCTTGATCGGTCTGGTTGGTGCATGTTGATGGAAACGTCCGAACAGCGCTCACAGACCGGATGGAAGAGAACACAGAGCGTGTTCTCTTCCATCCCGTCTGTTCACGTTGTTCAGGCGTTTCCTTCTATGGCTTCATTTGGCGAAGGTTTCTTTTATCTTTCCAGATATCGTGGCTCAGAGTCTTCCTTGGATGAGGAGAGCACGGAGCCGACTCTGGAAGTCCGAGCTCGGATCTGTGGCCCCGGTCCGGCGCCTATGCACGACGCAAGGCAGTCCCTTCCTGCCCCGCCCGTCTTTTTAGCTCTCTTGATACCAGGAGTAGGGTGGTAAGTGCAAATGAATCGAAGCCGGCGTGGCATGCCACACTTTTGCTCCCGACAGTACGGAAAGTGTGCAGCGTGTCCGTAGGAAGCCTGTGTAGCATACGCCCGACATCCATGTTTTCCACTTGTCGTTGCAGATACGCCAACTTAAGTTCTCTGAGCCGCGTCGGAAAGTACGAGCTCTGATGTCTGGCCCTGTTCGGTATCCATGCAACACGCAGGATGTTCAATTCCTGCCTCACGTATGCCTCCTTTCCACAGAAGAGCTGTATCTACTCAAGTCTGCTATGAATCTACTACAGTTAGTGCTTGGTCTGTTCGCCGCTCGTTCAATATAAATTGTTATTTTCGGGCTTGTCTCCGTCCTACTTATTCGTATTGCTACCAGTCACCCATGTTAGGCTTATTTCATCAAATTCAGCAGCATATGGTGTCCTTGTGTATGGCCACACACTACAGGGTTTATCTCCACTTCACCACATTCGCACAAGTCGTGCATGTATTGCACCTACACTGGAGTCAGTCGGATATCACACAGCAAGCATTCCTTTTGTGTTGGTAATACTCTTGATATCCGCAAATACTTTCCTTCAAGCAAACGTCTCGGCAACATCATTACGAGCTATAGGCGTTTCCATTCACTTCATAAGTTTCGCCTTTCATTGTTGATTGCACCAATCTGGTCGAATGTCCAGTTGTTTGGCGTTACTTTACAAACCACACAACAATTTGATGAAAATCGCTCATTCCCAATTACTACAAACTGTATTATTCGTGCCTGTGCAGTTCAAAAGCACACCTTCTCATCGGTGCAGTCATTCCCGATCACCTGTATATGCTAATTAACACCTTTTGCATACTTTCAAGGGGGCCCCTTCACCAGGCAAGGTGGACGTCAGTCCGGCTCTTTTGCGGTGTGCAAGGCTGCTTTCTTCTTTACAATACTTTCGATTCTTTTTGTGTACTTCGGTTTTTTTCCCTGCCTTCGTTTGCTTTGTTTTTGACTTGCCTCTTTGTATCTGAGGCTTTCCGTTTTTCTATTTGGGTATATAGAGATGCTCTGTGTGCGTCACTGTGTCTTGAGTCAGTACGGACGTTTGGTTGAAATAAAGGGAAAACATGAAAACTTGTGGAACGTGCTCAGAAGAGAAAGGCGAAGCATGGGTTCTAAAAAAAAAAGAAATCTGGCATGCCTCAACGATGTGGCCCATGAATGACCTCCTTGAAGACATGTGCAGAATAACATTCTAATCACCGGTTGTGCATCACGGCGGCACATGGGCTTCACCTCCTTCCCGGGGCCTACCAGCCGGGTGTGGACACCGACGGTCTCTACGCTGCTGCTTCCAGTCAATCCAACGCGAGTGCCTAGTCGGCGCCTCTTGGACATCGACGCGATGGCCTGCTGACCCGGATCGTCATCGCCGCTGCGACGACTCCTGTGTGCCAGCTCCGAGCTACTGCCGACGTGGTGCAAAGAGCTGCCGCCTTCACCTGTCCCTGTTCGCGGCCATCGACTGCGGGAGGCGGCGCATCGATGCCCTGAGAGTCCAAGTAAGCAAACTGCTCGCAAACCTTGGTTGTCTGTTAGGCCAAGTCAGTTAGCTATTGATAGGACTCTCCCTCTGTTTTGTTTGCATTGTATGTATGAGCGGTATTTACGAGTTCTGCGTCGTATAAAATGTGTCGTTTGCAACCGCCTTGCTTTACTGTTCTACATGTATTATTCATTTTTCTTTTCCAGATAGCTGCCGTGTCTTCGTCACCTCGAGGCTCTCCCCTCTTTGAACCCAGCACTTCAGTATCGGAGCCTCAACTCTCCCGTTGTTTGAGTACGCTTTCTCAATAAGCATTTCTTACTTTCGTTTTGACCTCCTTATAGTTACGTTTTATTGCAAAGCTCATTGCAAATTCTTTTACTTGCATTGGTTTCTTTTCATTTACTCAGCGATAGCTGTTTGCGTGTTGTCCTGTGATGCACGCACTCCCTTGCACCCATGTGCTCTACACACAACTTGCATAGCCGCCATGCTCAACCTGACGCGCAAAATCCTCTTATGCACCTGATCAAACCCCGGTCCAACTAAACACCCTTAATCCCGACACCCGCACCCGTGGACTACTTACTGTACCCTGCTACTCCTACGTTGCTCAACGCCGCATTACCACACCCGCTTATGTCCCTAGACATATGTTATGGATGGATGAGCGACCGTGCGTGACTCGTGCCTACCGTACCCCACACCCCTGCCCTTTGCCACAGGGTAAGCGTCCGGTCACTCGTTGCCGACCGCGCACGCAAAATATCCACGAAATTCGCCGTATACCTAAAGGGCAAATGTCAGGGTGCAGAATAAATTTGTTGCAGATTTGGTGCAGAATAAATTTGTTGGGCCTATAGTAACATTCGTTGGATGCTGCCGGCATGCGTGCGCAAATTCCTTGTTTGTGCCGTTTTGTTCACGTTGCCTTTTGTTTCTGTAGGGAGGCCGGCTCTGACTTCCCGTTCAACACAAGCCAACTGGACGTGCTATCTTCGTGAATCGGGCCTGGCACCTTCTGACCTCGCATCTGGCCCCGAAGCGACAGCCACGTGTCGTGCCAGATTTCCTTCTGTTCCTCACGAGCACTGTGATGGGCCAGAAGCACCTTTGTCCTCGTCGATCTGGAAAGTGCAATGTTACTGCATTCAGCGTGCTCTGGCCATGAACTGCAAACAGCCTTCGCTGCGCCATTCAGTATGTTCGTCGGGCAACCTACTCCACCACCTTCATCTCCCACCGCACCTGACTCTGAAAAACCCCGGTGCCTTCTAACGCGGTCTCTTTCACAAGGATTTCCAATAAATCCTTTGCACAGCAGTTTCTTATGAGCTTCTTGTCGCCACTTGAGTGCTCGCCGGCGCCAGCCGGCTTGAGCGCCTTGTGGTTGACGCGACTATATCACGCTTCTCGGTGCTTCCTACACTGAGGAAGGAAACAAAGCAGTAAAGAGGAGTGCGCTTGTATAGTTTCTTCTATCAGAGCACTCGTAGCTGCCTGCCGGTCGGTTCAAACTCCCGGGAGCGCGCAAAGAACGTAACTCTCGTTGACCTGCGGTAGCTTTGTATGATGCCGCAACAAACAAGTTCAGTCCAAGCACGTAATTCGTCGCAGCGCGGATGGCCCCAAGCAAGACTGCTTCGTGTTCATTCATGCTCGTTGCCGGCGCAGATGACGCGGCTCTTGCCTTGCAGTCGAATAAAGGGGATCCTGCTGTACATTACAAGCTGACTTGACAGAAACTGGGGCAGTCGGCACAGGCGAGAGAATGCGATTCAGGTGGTTCCTAACAAGGACATCTGCTGATTTGATTAAAAAAGCACGAAGACAGAAAAACCTGTATAACATCGTCGAAGCTTTTGATTGGTGACTTCCCCTTTCGAATCTCACACCATTCTGTATACTCCTGTTCCGTAATGCAAGCAGATGCAAATATAATTTCACTTTTTTATCCTTCCGAGTAACCCCTCTTTGGTCTCCGGTTTCTTGTTCCTGCTCGGAAATTCGCTTATTATGCCGAAACACCACAACACGAGGAGAACGCACCAGCATAGCGGTGTTGCAGCGGTGAAAAAATGCAAAACTTTGATGAATGTATGGTGATGTGTTAGCTGATTCCTTTTCCTTTTTTTTAATGAAGATGTGTGAATGGAACTGATTACATGCTCGCGCTGTGCTGCTGAGTTGCCGCTTCAAGCCTTCCAATATGACGTTTAGTGGGGCGAACTGTTGTTCGCTTCTGTTTTAGTGTGCGATGTTTGTTTTTATGTTTGTAACTTTTCTCCGTTTTTTTTCTTTTCTCGTATGGGATCAGTTCGGCTGGCGGCCTGCCTCGCCGACGACCAGGCACTACCCGTTATCTTGAACTATTTTTCAGAGACACATCGTTCACCTTAAACGGCTTCGCAGAATGCTCGCGCGGTGCTCGTGGGTAAAAAACGTCGAGGATGCCGGCGTACCATTGAGTAGTTTAGTTTTGAAGGAAAACAAGTTATTGACTAAAAGCAGCTTGTCTCAGACTTTAATACGAAACGATACCCAGAATTCTGTTCTGGCGTATGAGTATTTAGGCGGTGTTTATTTTTCCGAAGGGGGGGGGGGGGGGGGGGCTCGGAAAAATTTTCGCTACAGTGAAATTTAAGCAGAGAGCCATGGTGGTCTTGACAGAGAGAGCGGTTCACGCTGCCCACCCTAGGCCAGTTCATTAGTCCTGTGTGATTTTAATAGTCGGCACAGTGTTCGAAAACGTAATTAGCTCATTCTTGCAAAATGCCGCGGGATCTCCGAGTCATCGGATAATTCCCAGGATTTCGAAACCATTACCATTGCCACCTTGAAAGAAGTGGCGGAAACGGGGGAGGGTCTTGACCACCCAGGAACGTCATCATCCTTAATTATTAGCTGCTGGTGTTCCTGTTTTCCCGCACATTAATTGTCTTCGGTTGCTGGGTAATCTACAATATTTATTCAATATTCTGGGAACTTTTAATTTGGTAGTGGTTTTTAAGATTTCCCGGGCTGATAAAGATACACTATTCGCCTCATCGTCATCATCTCCATCATATCGAGGGTCAACGGTATGTGTCGTTGCATGATCGTTGCAGTATGTCATACATGAAAACTGGTGCGGTTACGTGCTGGACAATCCGAATGTCATTAATGTGGACCGGGTTGTGGGCACTTTATAATGCGTCATGCAAATCGAGGTAGGGAAGGGGGTGGGTGGGGGCCTGGTATGACGTGACATTACATCGTTGTCACTTGACCTGGTATAGCGTCACACTCATATAATGTCATGACTAATACTGAATAGTCTTAGCGTCACCTAATTACCATAATTAACATTAAGTAATCATGTGACGTCATCATCTTCGTCGCGCAGACTAGTCGGCTCTTGACGTCACATGGTGCCGTTTCTTGCGGACACTTTTTTTGCGGATGTGACCTTGAAAGTGAGCCATCTAATGCTTTCGCATTAATGAAAGTAGCCACTCGCTTCTACACAGACAGAAATACAACGCGCCTATGTTGCCGTACTACAGTCGCTGCTGGTTAGGTATTTTCGAAGGCAGCATACAGTAGACTGTAAAGAGCCTTTGCTGGGTGACAAAATTTTTATCTATGCTGAGTCCTCTCGCTATGCCGGATAGAGCTAGAAAATAGAAATATACTGATATGCGTCTGCGTAGCCGTCGCATTGGAAAGAACATTGACGACCAGTTTTTTCACATTCGCTAACTATTCTCGTCTAAACCTCCCCCCTGCGATTTCTGGTAGATTTTGTAGGTCTGTGCTTGTAAATTGCCGGTTGGTGCGTAAATGAGCGAGAGGTTTCCCATACGAACGAATATACGCGGAGCAGGTTGCCGAATATTGACACCGATAAAGTACTCTCCGACGTACTGGTGGTAACCGCGTATGGGACACCCCTACTAGCAGGCCATAAACTATCCAAGGATTGATCCCAGGTTATAAGCGTCTCTCATTGCATGCACATCAATAATGTCTGTACACACCTTATTAAAAATACCATCGTCGTTTAGCTTTCCTGTCTCACAGGATTCTCAGAATTGTTTTTAACTGAAAAACTTCTTAATCAGTTTTGTTTTTTGTTTGTTTTCTGAGGTCCAGTAGCCGACCTCAACCTCACAATTTGAGGTTGAGGTGAGGATGCGTGAGGTCGGCAGTGGCCTCAACAAAAGCGAGGTGAGGCCGCCTCAGGAGACCTCCACCTCAGCTGACGAGGTTGAGGTTAAGGTTGTGTGAGGCCGGCAAATTTTTTTTGAGGTTGAGGTGAATAATAATAATAATAATAATAATAATAATAATAATAATAATAATAATAATAATAATAATAATAATAATAATAATAATAATAATAATAATAATAATAATAATAATAATAATAATAATAATAATAATAATAATAATAATAATAATAATAATAGGGTTTTGGGGAAAGGAAATGGCGCGGTATCTGTCTCACATATCAGCGGACACCTAAACCATGCCGTAAGGGAAGGGATAACGGAGGGTGTGAAAGAAGAAAGGAAGAGAGAGGTGCCGTAGTGGAGGGCTCTGGAATGAGGTTGAGGTGAAGTCATGATTTTTTAGGTCAAATGACCACCTCTGCTCCTGGGGTAGTGGTACAGCTATTAAACGATGCGTCAATACCTTGCGGTAGCCGGTGCTGCCAAGCACTTCAAGAGCAACCTGTCGCGAATAATCAATAATGCAACTGCCGACTGCCACGGCGGGTAGTTTGCTCACAATTTGATGGGCAAGTTATGATAACATCACTGCGGGTGACACTAAGCTACCCAGCCTTTCAAGGCCGCAGAGGAATCAGAAAAATATCGGCGCAATCGCTGAGAGGGAAGTCTAGTGCTATGCGCTAAAAATGGGTTGTCTGTCTGCTTCTAGGTTGTCCAGGAAGTGCGGAAGCAGCACCTATAAGTGACTTTCTGGGGTGACATTTAAAGTTCAGTAAAAACGCATGTTTATCACATATAAAGATATATTTATTCGCGTGATAATTATTTCCGCTTTCCACGAACACGCCGCTGTCTTTCCTCGCCTTGTCACTTCATGGCACCGAGCAGCCGTTCCAATGTATTTTGTCGCCCATATTTTTATCCCAATCTACATAGGCAGCTTTTAGTTGGTGTTGTCAGGCTCGTATTCTTTGCCCACGTGAATGAGTTCCTTTTTGTTCAGAAATTGCGCCCAGATGAAAATACTCTGTTCTATTCAGGTTACAAAAATGGTAGAATGTGAAGCACTGGCCTGGAATTTTCTTGGAATGTTAAAAATAGAAAAAAAAAACTGCAATGTTTATTGACATCTTCATAAGGCCAACTTAATGCTTAACACTTCTCGGATCTGGAGTGCACATTGTCAGAAGAACAGCGCTGTAGTGATTAAACAGACATGGACTACCATTCCATTCAATTTATTTTCGCATTAATCAATTCGATGTTTCTTTACGGATATGTTATTACTTTTCCGAAAGCAAAAAAATCCGAGGACACTTAATTACATTGTGTTCAGAATGCGATAGTATGAAAGTCTGAAGTCCACTCGGTATGTTTCGCCTCATCCTATACTGCTTCTCGCCGCATACGCCGAGCCGGTGGAGCCGCGGTTACTACATCTTGAGTGACATCCTACTCTGGTCGTCCTCTCCTCTTGAGGGCGTTTTCCACTAGGGTAGACACACGCGGCTGTGTTTCCGCCCCTAATTAAACCTGATACGCAAAGCTGTCTAGACAGGTGTGCAAGAAACCAGGCGCAGCTGCCAAGTGAGGCGTCGAGCCCTTTACCGCGCTCGACCACGTAATGGGATTAGCAAACCTGCAAACAAGCCCATGTGCCGTCACCGCTGTCTTTGCTAATAACTGAATTATAGGACTTACCTCGCCGTATGTTTTATCGCGCCTTTCAACTCGGCCATGTCACGTGCTTTCATTCCATCACGTCAGAAACGCCGTCGACCAATCAGCGCTCGACCACATCACGTGACCCTGTTACGGCATCGCCAATAAGCGAATTTTATGGAAAACAAGATCGTTTGAACGCGACAGCGTTATAGGCCCCATTAACCAGAACATCTGGCGTCGGTGTTGTAGGTATCGGCGTTGTGAGCGAAAAATAAGGTGGCGTAGGGTGGCCCAGGTGGCCACCCGCAAGAGAAGCAACCTTGGTAGGTAACGTAGGCTACGTGACCTTGCGGCGTGATCACAACCTGGCCACCGGGTTGTGAGCAAACTGATCATCGTGGCAGGTGGCTGGTAAAGCAATGATTGATCGCTAGAGCTTGCTCGGGAATAGCAACTTGGGTGCAGAATACTCACCGGCGGCAGCAACTGCCATTGCTGCGCAGTGATGCATTCCTTAACCGCTGCACCATTGCGATCGGAAAGCACTCGGTGATTCCAGTCGGACAAGTGAATGCCAGCGCAGCATGGCCTCAGAGATCTGCCTGAATGCCTCGACGTACTGGCGGTTTTGCTAGCGAAAATGACTGATGGTGGCGGTACCTGTATGTTTTTTGCATCTCATAATACCTGCCATTTGTTTAAAATAAGGACGTTTGTGAACAGAAAGGGACATTATATCAATGCACGCGTGGTTCCATTCGTCATCAGAGGCCCCTTTTTTTTTACCGCGGGAAAACAAAGAAATAAACATGTATAAAAAAACTTACTCATATAACTGAAAAAAATTCCTCAATTGAAACCCATTAAAGTGTCGCTATTACGCCGCGGTGGCTCAGTGGTTATGGCGCTCGGCTGCTGGCCCGAAAGACGCGGGTTCCATCCCGGCCGCGGCGGTTGAATTTCGATGGAGGCGAAAATCTAGAGGCCGGTGTACAGTGCGATGTCAGTGCACGTAGAAAAACCCTGGTCGAAATTTCCGGAGCCCTTCACTACGGCGTCCCTCATAGCCTGAGTCGCATTGGGACGTTAAACTCCCATAAACCAAATGCAACCAAACTAAAGTGTCGTTAATATAGCTCTATTGTCAGCGGCGAAAAAAAAATCAGAATATGTATTGAGCCGACAAGGGAAGGAAAAAATTGGCAGTGGCTTAGCTCGGCTTTGCCAAGATATACGCAGCGAAAGCTAAGGCGCTAAGAAGGTGGCGCCGTGGCTGGTCACGTGGTTCGGCACACGGTCGGTCACGGGACCAGTCACGTGGTTGGTCACGTGGTGCGGTGCGACCACAGTGGGACTGCGAAGAGTGAAAAACTGCGAGTTCGTGGCCAATGTAACTTTCGCTACAAAAGAGGGAAGAAGTGGGCACGGAATTGTCTTTAACAAGGCTCCTGGGTCTCCAAAATTCAGGAATTATATACTGTAGTGTTTTGGACGTCGAGTATAAGAGGTGGCGAGTAGCTGTCACATAAGCGGACGTTTGGTTGGGCTATGCGCTCCATTAGATTTAATTTTCGACAAGGACTGCTTGTTTGTCAGTTGTATTATTTATCGGTACAGTTATTCGCTCATCAAAGAAGAGCCATGAAGCTGTGATGGATAACTGAAGGAATAAAGACGTCAATATGTTATCGGAGCTGCTCTTGGCAAAGGGGTGTCAAGATTCTTATAAAGCTTGTAAAGGATGCTGACACAAGAGTGCGAAACACCAGCAGCAGTACGTTGCGACTGACTTTGTTATACCCTGTATGCGGTAAGCACACCCTTCCGCCACACGCCTTCAGACAAGATTTCGTGCCCACCTGGTCGGGGTCGGTGGACTCGTTCAGGTCTTCCTCGCTGAGAGAGTCCCTCTGGAAGGTCGACGGGAAGCGTTCCTCACGAAATTGCCACAGGGGGCTTGGGTAGTGTTCCATTGCCGCCACCCGGGAGATAACTAGAAGTATTAGTTGCGATATTGGTGGAAAGCTTGACTGGAGTACTGTTGTCGACAACAGCGGTTTCTCATGCCACGGCGAGAGACCACCGCTTGATCTAAGCCTTCGTCTTCATCTTCGGTCTAGCATTTAAAAGCATCTGTGAAGAGACTGCACTCCCGTATCCCTCCTCTAAATTTGTGTTTACACAGGACTGGTTTGGCGCTCTCGCCCCTCAGTGCATTTTGCCGTGAGCCTGAATCCATCGATCATTTTTAGCTCTAGTGCCACCGCTTCACCTCTTTTTTTTTAATTGGTTTTTGGGGGAAAGGAAATGGCGCAGTATCTGTCTCAGAAGAAGGTTACTGGAAGAGCCCTTGCAGCATTTTGGCCTTAGTTTGAGCAGCCCGCTCTTGCTGTCATTTGGCGCCACCACTCTTGGGTTCAGCCACAGATCTGTTTGTCATCATCATCATCATCATCATCATCATCAGTCTTACTACACCCACTGCAGGGCAAAGGCCTCTCCCATGTCTCTCCTATTAACCCTGTCCTTTGCCAGCTGCATCCACGCTTTGCCTGCTTTGTGCCGCTGTTCAAAATTTCTTGCTTGTACCTCGACTGCTTTGCTGAGTGTTACAATATTTTCTTTTCTGTGCATTTTTACGTTTTTGCTGAATTAATTAGTCTTTTTTTTTCGTCCAAACTGTTATCCCTTTCCAGTCCGTGCCCTTCTTTAAGTAGAATTCATCGGTGTTGTTTTCCCGCGTGCTTTTATTTTACCTTTATTGAGTATGGGTGATTAGCAACCTCTACTTCCCGATTCTTGGCCCATCCTCCAGTGTCGGTACGTGCTATCTTTTGAAAGGCTAACAGCAACAACAAGTTGTCTCCCGTTGCAAGATCTATTTAACCAGTTGAGACGCTCTGCAACCCAGGTCTTTTTGTATCCGCTGTTTAAGCAGCGAACTAAAATGATGCGCTATTACTAGATATGTGTGTTTAAACTTAGATCGAAAACTAAACATTTTGACAGATTTACCTGTCTGGTAGGGTTTGAAGACTTATAACAAACTGCACATCTCCAACCAAAAATTTTTGGTTGGAGATGTGCAGTTTATTAAACTTAGATCAGACGATTTTTGGGACAGTACTCTTTCACCGGGCTGAGAACTTCTTCGGCCCAGTCGACGTTTAGAAGAGTAATGCTGCTAGCACTGGGTGCTTTCTGAGTAGACGCAACACTTGTAGATACTGCTTGCGTGTCTCATTTCTCTCTTTACCACGTTCATGATCACTTCCACTTATCTTGAGTTACCTTAACGCTAACAGAGGGCCACACATTTAACTGGTGAGTCCATTTCTGAGATCTCATTTATTGAATTTCCTGTTTCTAGACATGACGACGTAGAGCACACAACCTGTTCTTTTTTTTTTCTCAAATATTCTACCCATTCACCTGGGATTTGACTGCTGACTGACATTCAAGTTATGACTTCGAGAAATACTGGGCTTCTATCCTCTTATGTTTAGTTTTAATTCCGGCTACAGGGCACCATATTTGATTTAATTTATTAAACTCCGAAATTGGCTTTGTAGGAGAGCACTCGTATGAATTTATATCGCACATTTCTGTAATCTTTTTTTTCAAACTTATGCATGATGACGTACTCGCAAGCACATAATACAGAAAGCACATGGGTCATTACGCACCAAACGGACCAGAGTTCACGTCTGACCCTCCTCGAATTCTTTCGTGGAAGTTATGGCTATTTAGTACGCGGTCCAGTCTTCTGGCAAAGTATGCTGGCAAGAAAATATTTGGGTCATGTGACAGCCCAGAATTTTTCAGACTTGTCGAAAACTAGTTCTGTATATAAAAAACATCATTTATTGTTTTCTTCTCGCCTCATATTTTCTCGCAATGCACAAACGTTCTGATTTTGCTTCGGGTAGAAGAAAACGGCACTGCTCAATATTTTTACTTATTTGGGTTCATGGCTTCAGCGTAAATTTCATCATCGTTGCATCTTTGTTAATGCGCTCTTCTAACCTCAAGAAATTATTTTATCAGCAGTCTCACACACACATGTCACTTTTGAAAAGTTTGAACTAGAATATAAAAGGCTACGATCCGGAGAAAAGAAAAACGGCTTTAGAAAAAAAATGCGCGTCGTCGCACATTTCATTGGCGGTGAGTTTTGCCTTGCAGTAGTCCAATTAAAATATAACAAAAACCTTTTACAACAGGTATCGTACGTATTTCGCTCAACAACTGTATTCAAAACAATTCTTCTTTTAGGTGAAAGAAAGATTTCAGAAGTTGAGCTTCTTCGCTTCCAGTCATTGCTGCCTTGGACTGCCACTCCAAAGCTTGACGCGAAGGTGGCGCTGCGGGAAGTCCTGTAGTCTGCCACGCATTTTCGCGTTCAGGCCTTTATGCCTCCCCACCCAGAACATAGCCTGGCTTCTGAGTTTATCAAGCGTTGAGTTTACACGTTCAGTAGTGGCATCTGGTGAGCACATTGAGCGTATAGAGAGGACAGAGCTTCGGTGCGGCCCTGCTATGCCTTGTCTTCTTTCAACAAACCTATCTATAGAGCAACATGATTAGCTGGCTCCTCAGAAAATGTAACCTCAATTAATAGTCAAATAAATAGGGTACAGTGCATTCCTCCTCCAAAATTCTCAATGACGAATTTCATCACCCAAAGAATACATCCGGCGAAGTCAGATATTAAGAGGTTACAACTCGTTACCTTTTCGGCATAACAGTGGAGCGTGCCTGCCATGAACGGCAGTGTTTTACAGAGTAAATTCAAAGTTGTAAGTTCTGTACGGTGTGCCATTTGTGTAGAGGTACCACGGCAGCGTCGACTGTCCTGCACACGGGCGCCAATTCACCAAGACGAAGGTTAGGGCTCAACTTAGAAAATTTTTCTCGTCTAAAATGTAAATTGCTCTAATTATTGCTACTGAGGCCAATCTCAATAATAGTGGCTATCAAACGGGTACTTTTTGATATCTTTATGGGGTACAGATACGCTAACGCAGTTCAATACATGACAAAACACACTTTTCACCGATTTCACTTTTTTTTCTTAAACAGCATATTATATTCAAGTTAATTTTTGAAAATGTTCAACACACATCAGGCAGCTGGTAAAAGTTTTATAGTGCTTACAAAAGAATTCGGCGTAAAAAAAAATTCGTATGATGCAATTCGAGTCAATATTATTAACTAAAGATGTGTAAAAATTTACGCACTTCTGTATTCTTCCCACTCTGTATGAACGCAATGTGTATGCATTGTTATGAAAAAAGTGAAAAATGAAACAGAAAATCTAATTTAATTTGTTTTTTTTAATAAGTTTATTTTTGAGCCCCTTCGCAACATTCAAAAGGCTGTCATATAATCCTACCCCTTTTCTGCCAAATATATTATCGCATAAGACCTTTGAGAGCATAACAAACAGCCATACATGTTTCTCGAGAAAACAGAGATGGATCGAGCGAATTCGTCGATGCGCTTGTTGCGAAATGGCCCACATCAATGCCATTTTGTTTTGTAGACTGCGGGTAGTGAAATCACCCATTACGCACGGACGCTGCTGCGGTGTGTGCATTCAAACAACCACCCAGCCCAACGCTGAGGTTTCATGAGGCGCAACCTACCAACGTACGCCACCTTGCCGTGTGCCTCACGCGCTTCAAAGCTCGGCTAACCTATGTCCAACCGAAAGCCTTGTTGGCGATGTTCCAATGGCGTCCCGGGGCTAGGCGGTCGACAGCGCATTGGCTCCGTTCGGCCATTCGCGAGTCAGCGCTGCAAGGCAGGTATGTAACGGTGTTAGCGCATGTCAGCGCAGGCACAGGTACTCCGATACACAGTTCTCCCACCATGAAGAAGTAGTTCAAGCCCCGTAGAGAGCTCTTTGTGATGCTCGTCTCAAGTGCGTTTTGTGCGCGGCCGTGTAGCGTGGCTGAATTGTGAGGTGCTGATTAAGAAATCGGTATTCGGTGGTGACAGGCAGTGCTATTCCGCAGGGCAGCGACAGCAGGGACTTGTGGTGATAAAAATTTTGAATGTTAAAAATTTGTAAGATACTGATATATGAAAATACTGAAGATAATGACCCCTTATTCTGATGTGCAAGAAAATCTTCCTTTTAACGTGTTTTTATCGATTGCATCGAGCAGTTAAGACTGTCATAGGAAACCAATGGGGAACGCTATTGAGGATAGCAAACACGTTAATACAAGACTGATGTCAAGAATTCTGCGGATATATTGGTTGTTATACTGAAATCTTACATTACATGAAAAAGTGTGCCCATAAACTGTTCCCCGCTGAAAAACGCTTTTGCCTAGAATTGTTTGGTTATGCTGAGAGATCAGACTGATTAAGATTCATGCGTTTATGGCATCAGCCAGCTTCTTGAATTAGCATATCAATGTACTGGGCAACTCAAAATATGTTGTCATTAACTATCGAACTATCGAGGAATGGTGCCTCTTTGGAATACTTCTTCCTGGGGTGATGTGAGTGTTAAAAGAGAAATAACATTTCGCTGAATTTGTAGATTGGCAGGTTTGTGGATTGCATATTTTCTTTCATAGACATACTTTGCGTTTCCTGCCCTTATTAACGGTAACAATGACAGAATAATTTGTATGAAATCGTGAACCAGTGTAGCTTCGAAACATTAATCGATTCTTGTATCAGATGCTCAAAAAATAAAAGCCGCCGCATTTACCAATCCCAAAGCCCCTGCTCCCATACTGTGCTTTGAAACTCTATCCTTTTATGGCTCCGAACATCTGGGGTCCCGCAGAGCTGTAGGTTGGCGTTTGGATCTTTTTTAGAGCGCTCATGTGCCTACTTCCTCTCTTCACTTATCGATTTCCATCTGAATTGTGCAGAAAGGTGGAAGACTTAGCAACCTGTTTCAGAGCCGACAGAGGACACCCCTTATATCTCCAGAGGCTTACGGGTGTCGTTGCCCTCCGGAAGTGTGGTCTAGTAAGAGCGGAAACAGCGGAACGTGACAAGTGTGGCTTTCGCAATATACCAGTGCTCCGTGACCTCAACACTGGACACTTTTCGTTCTTTGACCTGAAGCCGTGCTTGTTTGTGAAAAAAAAAAAACAGCTTCTTTAAATGGTCGCAGGCTCACCGAGGCGCAGAAGCCAAGACTACTGGGGGCAGTAAGAGGCCCTTTACGTCGCATTTCTACGCTTATGTTTGTTACTGTAGTACTTCGAGGAGCCAGGCATAACACGGCTGTGATAGGTGGGAATGAGCATGAAGTATAAAAGTAAAGTGTGGGGCAACGTTTCCTCCTATAGAGAACTGGGACTTAAGGTCACATATGGCTCAGGGGAAACAAGAACAAGAAATTCGACTTTAGCAAAGCTGCGGTCTTGGTTTAATGCAACCATTATCGACAAAAAAAAAACTCCCTTGTATCGGGATTGACGTTGTTTCTGTAGAGACATGTTTTTTACTTTGTAACTGGGCTTGTTCTAATACTCCCGATGGATCGACGACTGCAGGGGAAGAAGGTCAGAAACAGACTTCAAGAATTACTAGTCTTGCCTTGCAACATAGAGCAGGAAGCAATCAACACGGAAGAATGCTTGACCACGCCTATCATTCGCTTTGCAGTTTTAAGCGCGTTGAAATCTGCGCAGAAGATTTATGATGAAGGTAAGGAATGCAGGCTTTTATGTAGAGCGAGAACAGAACAAAACATCTCGAGAGTGCTTTTCACACTCCGTTTGAAATGAAATGCTGCTGCTAAATCTCCACCCTTTCAAAATTTGACGCTTGGTGATTCATTTGAACGGAAACCATAAATCTTGATCGTTTCCTTAGAACTCGCGGATAGTTGGTCTTTTTGTGTGGATCGTTACTGCCTTTACGAT
>JARKHS020008646.1:0-24915 GCA_030143305.2 Amblyomma americanum
GATTAGAAAAAATTTTATTTACATATGTACACATGCCAAGGTTACCGGATACATTTGACATTCACAAGTTGACATGACGCTCAGCATGTAAGGCGAGCCAATTAGAGTGCCAAAACATCTTTGAATAACTAACAGGAATTTCTTATGTGCGATTTAAAGCGGCGTGGCATGATTAGTAACAGTGAGTGATACCGGAAAAATCTGACACGGAAAAAAAAAGGGGGGGGGGGAATAAAGAAGAAGACCCTAGCGCCAGTTTGGTCTAAAGACCAGAACAAGACGTTCATTGGTAACAGAAATGAATGGGCATGACCACTGCCGGAGAAACTCTTCCTCTCCCAAGAAAAAGAGTTCCTCTGACAAGAAACTGATCAGCTCCCTTCTAAGACGGCCAAGTATTGGCCACACAGCTCGGCGTCGAAAGCCACCAGCGACCGCGGTGCAGCGATTGCGCCATAAACAAAAAAGACCTGCAACAATTAACAGGCAAGCAAAACGGCCGCTGGGGAAGCGGCCGCGGGAGACAAAGCTCGAAATGCCCTGCCCACGGAATCCCGCATGAACGGCGCGCCAAAAGACACGTGCTACCATGCAGGTGACTGTAGCATGGCGATTAGATTCCGGAAGCGGGCAATTCGGACAGGTACTGGAGCGTAAAACGCCCCACCGCTCCAGCCGATCACAAGTAGGCAGCACTGCCCAACCAAGTTTCCACACAAAGTCACGTAGATGGTCTGGGAGAGGCGTCGATGTTATGCGCGCCCATTGAACGCGGCGCATCGGTGAGCGGCGAGCCGCCGGCACAACAGGCAACAACAGCGAGCCCATAATATTCACGACACGGTCTGTAAGGATGTTGACGTCAGGTGCTACTGCGCTTGCATGCCTGAAAAAGGCCACTGCCGTAGTATATATAGCGGTAGGCGTCTCTGATTGAGGACCATGATTAACTGGGGCCGAGGGATCCAAAAAGCGCAAGGAAGGGCCCAAAAAGTACCGCGCCAGGGTTCGCGCCGGAGACGCGTCCCCCAGCAGGATACGCAACATGCACTTCAATGCTAACAGTGAGGACGGGATGGTCAACGTTGGGAAGGCAAAACCACCTCTCTCACGTGGTTGTCCAAGAACAGCACGAGGCACAAGCTCGGTTCCGCCTGACCAAAAAAAAGAAAAAACTGTAGTCTGCACCCGCCTTATGACGCGCAGGGGTGGTTTAACAATGTGGCAAAGGTACCAAAAGGCACCCAGCACGACCGACTGAACCAGGTAGCGCCTCTCAAGCAGAGGAAGGTCAAAGGTCTGTGCCCTCTGCACACGAGCTGTAATACCCTCTACGACCGAAGACCACATACCATCCCATACTCCAGCACAGTCGTAGGTCACTCCTAAAATGCGCATCTGCTCACACCACTGCAAAGGTATTGTACTCGTTATACGTCTCTGAGGTGACCCTACAAAAAAGTAATGACTCTTGGAATAATTAAGAGCAGCCCCCGACAAGGAGGCGTACTCTCGAAAAACGTTTAAAACTTCGAGCAGGCTGCGTTCATCAGCTAAGTATAGCGTGATGTCATCTGCATAAGCAGTGACGCGTACACTCTCACTGCCTGGCAATGCCAGACCGCTAATGAGAGAATGGTGATTGACTGCCAAAAGGAAAGGCTCTAATGCTAAGACAAACAAAAGAGGGGAGAGCGGACAACCTTGACGGACGCCGCGGCCAACATCAAATGCGGTACTTTCCCAGCCATCGAGGAACAGAGTGCTTGAAATATCTCTGTACATCTCTTTAATAAGGAGCACTAAAGAAGGTGGGAAACCGAAAGCATCCAGTGTACCGTAAATATACTCATGCTCTAGAAAGTCGAATGCCTTCTCTTGATCTAGAGAAACAAGAAGACCCTGTGCGCGCCGCCGTATAGTATACTCTAGGATATCTCTCGTTACAGAAGATAAACTATGTATTTCACGGCCCGGAATGGAGCAAACCTGGTGGCAGGAAATGAGGGACGGGAGAAGAGCCCGTAAACGGCGGACGAGTAATTTTGCTAATACTTTATAATCTGTATTTAGTAAGGTAATAGGGCGCCAATCTGCCGGACATGTCGAGAAAGAAGACTTTTTAGGGATCAGAACGATGCGGCCTCTTTTAAATGAATTAGGAAGGACATTCCGAGTGAAACAGATTTTTAACACTTCCGTGAAAATGGGGCCTACTATATGCCAGAATTGTAAATAGAACTCCACAGGAAGACCATCTGGCCCAGGCGTTGAGCCTCGTTTCATGGAATCTAACGCCTCCTTGATTTCATCTGTTGTTGGCGGAGCCATAAGGCCATCATGAAGTTCATCCGCAACCTGCGGCAAGCCTGCAAAAAAAGGGTGTGCGGAAACGTCATCGCGATGAACCAAAAAGTGCGACTGAGCAATATCCCTGAAATGGACGAAAAACGCACTGAAATTCCTGCCAACTGGCTGGGCCACAGCACCGACGGAAGAGGTAAAAGCAGGGGCACCTTGAGCGCACAACAGCTCCTGGCGTGCAAACCGAAGCACCTCTGGATGAGAAGTTGGATTGCGCCGACAACGCCATGCGGCCGCTGTCAGAGAGGATGATCGTAAAAGACGCTGGAGACGCTCTGAAAGTTCCTCTTTCCATGCACACATAAGCGCCGATGGCGACGGGGTGCGCTGAGCTATACGGAGCTTCGCCGTCATAACACGAACCTCAGCTGAGACGCGAGCTCTAAGGGCTCGACCAGAAGCGGCGCAATGGTGACGCCACTGCTCCTTCAGACGATCCCAGTCACCAGGCACGGCCCCAACAACCGAAAACCGCAAGGCCCGCGTTAGTCCTTCTCTCGTGCTGGCATCGTGAAGGATGCGTACATCCAAACGCCATGGTCTGAAAGGAGACACTGCAGCCGCCGGAACCCTGAGCGACAGAAGAAAGGGGCGATGGTCTGATATGTGTACTGGTGAGGATGGCAGCGTAATTACATTAGCAGCACCCACTGTCCTCGAAAGGCCCGTCGGTACGTACGCCCTGTCTAGCCTGCTTGACGACAATCCGCGACGCCAAGTCCACACAAAGACGCCGCCATGCAGGAGCTCATAAGCATCTGTTAACAGAAACTGGTTGACTAGGCGGCGCAACTCGCGCGCATTCCAGCTTGGTCTGCCTCTGCCAGGGCCCTGCACATCAGCGACCGTATCGAGCACGCAGTTGAAATCGCCCAACATCACAACGTTTCGTCCTCCAAGAAAATACACATCAAGATTTTTATAAAATGAGTTTACCAAATTAGAATGCGCAGGTGCGTAGATGCAAAGAAGTCTCAGACGAAGTGAGTTAAACGTGCAGTCGAACGCCAGCACGCGTCCAAGCGCATCGTAGGTAACATGATGGTCTCGCAGAAGTATTCGGTTCAGAACAAGAACGCCAACTCCGCTAGAACGCGTGCTAGCGTACGAAAAGAAAGCATCGATACCAAACCTACGCTTAAATTCCAACACGTCACTGAGGCAAAAAAAATTAGTTTCTTGCAGGCAGAGGATATCGCAGCCCGATGAACGAGCGAAAGCGACCACCTCGGTCTGCTTCATAACATTGCGAAACCCTTGCACGTTAAGCGTGATGATGTTAAGTGTAGCCATTTTGGTAATGAAAAAAAAACAAAACAAAAAACAACGAGTTGTGATGTCTAAGCAATACAATGCGCGCTACGAACGGCGCCAAACCATCTCACTGTTTTCGTAGAGTCGGACCAGAGGAGGCACGAGGCCTCCTTGCCCGACCAGAAGAGTTGTCCGAGTCCGTAGTCGACGTATGTGGACGCTTTAAGCTGGAGCTCAAAGCGACCATCTCAACATCCGAAGAGAGAGTACTAGAAGTGCTGGCGCTAATCCTCGATGCAGAAGAGGACGGCGACTGCACAGATTCCACGTCAGGAGATGGCCTTGGCTCCTGCCCAGGCGAAATATTTGTGCCGACACTACACTGCGATGACGAAGGAGATGACGACGGCGGCCTCGGCTCCTGCCCAGGCACGATGATAGTCTCGTCGATGACGAGGTTGACTGAAGAAGCTGAGGACGACAAGCTGCTCTCGTCACCATCGGCCTCAGATACACTGGCGTTGTCGCTCAAAACCGCAACGCTGGCTGCGGGCTGCCGCGCAGGCTGCGAGAGCGGCCTGTCCCCAGCATCAGAGACCTGCAGGGGCGCAATGGGCTCGGCCTCCGTAGCGGCAGGTACACTTGGAGAGACTGAGGCTGACATAGCAGGCACATTTAATGCCGGCTTGCGAGGTGCATCACTGGACGCATCAGCCGTAGGCACCGCTTCCTCCACCGATACATTCAGAGACGCCGAGGAACCACTCACAAAGCCGTTGGTGTCGGAAACGCCGCGTTTCTTGATGGCTTCATCGGCTGCCTGTGCAGCCGGTGGAGGTGCAGGTCGGGCCGCAGCCTCAGAGTACGAGGGCTTGATCGCGCATGCCACGGTAGCGTGTGGATCACCACAACGTCGACACGGCAGCACACAACCTTGGTCTTGGTGCCCAAAGACGCCGCAGCGGGCGCAGAACGGAGCCGTGCACTGTGCTCTGAAGTGTGATGTCGAGCCACAACGTCGACAAACACGCTGCATGCCTTTGTAATCGCATGTCACGCGGTGGCCAGCGACCTTGATGTAGTTAGGCACGGGCGACTCGGGCTTCATTTCAATTCGGACATACCGCGTCCCGGTGGTGACAGTGGGACGCGACCCCATGATGCCGCGACTTATGTGCAGTACCTTGCCATAAGGAGAAAGAGCCTTGGCAAGGGCATCACTTGGAACTCGGGCGGGCAGAAAAAGAACAGTCACCTGAGTCACCTGGGGGCTCAGGGGAACGATGGGGACGCGTTCGTTGCCGATGATGAGGCAAGACGCATCAACGATTGCAGCCATGGCGGCTTCACTCTTTACGGTAACTTGGTAGTTGCGTCCACCGAAGTGCTGGACACAGTAAACTTCTTCCAAACGAACTACGGAGGCTGTCGCATCGACGACATCCTCCGGACTAGCCCCCTCAGGGACGACATCAAAGGCAAGGGCCTTTGTAGGTGGCTGGCTCACCATGTTGAGGCGCCCGCCAGCCGAAGGACACCGGAACAAAAGATCACTCTTGGTGGTCGAACACCGGCCACCGACGCAAGCCGGCGGCCGGAACGCACGCAGGAACACAGGTAGGTAGGTAAACTCTTTTATTGCGCCCAAAAACAGGGGACCAGTCAAAGGACCGGTTGCGCTGACTTAGAGGAGGTCGGCGGGGATCCTTTGGGATGCCGCGGCCTCCACCGCGCGCTGGATAAGCCAGCGTTGGTCTGCTGGCTTGGAAGTACACAGGAGAGACTCCCACGTCTCTGGGGTGTTTGCGTTGTCTCTGTTGTAATGTGGACAAGTCCACACCATGTGTATGAGTGTGGCCGGAGTTGAGCAGTGTTTACACATGGGGACTATCTGTTCCGGAAAGATCCTGCTGTATAAGAGGGGGTGTGGGAAGCTGCCAGTTTGTAGTTTGCGCCATTGGACGGCCTCGCGCCTTGTTAGATCGCGGTGTGCGGGAGGATATGTGCACCTTTGGAGTCTGTAGTGCTGGAGTATGTCCGTGTAAGTGGTGAGTAGAGATAGTGAAGCGCGTGGGATATTAGTGTCAGCGGAAGCAGGGTGGCTGATCATACTCTCGGCTCGGCAGCTGAGATCTCGAGCGAGAGTGTGTGCCTGGGCGTTTCCGCTGAGCGACTCGTGGGCTGGAGCCCAAAGAAGTAAGCGAGATGTGGAAGAGGGTGCTGTAGAACGTAGAATGTGTAACGCCTGGCAAGAGATACGGCCAGCATCGTAATTGCGAATAGCCTGTTGAGAGTCACTAATGACGACTTTGGTATTAGGGTCGGCTAGCGCGAGCGCAATGGCAACCTCCTCAGCTGCGGTGACTGTTTCTGCATTGCGAATGCTGCAGGCTGTGTACCAGCTGCGGTGAGGGGCGAGAGCTACCGCCACCATCGCTGGCCTCGATGGATGGTAAGAGGCGTCCGTATACGTGACGTCCGGACGTCCGCTGAAGCGTTTCTCGAACTGACGAGCCCGGTCGGCCCGTCTCTCGGCGTGGTGTTCCGGGTGCATCCGTTTGGGAATGGGAGGAATGCGGAGATTTAGGCGATATTCCGATGTAAGTTCAGCGTAACTTACCGTCGAGTTAGAGGACAGTATCCCGCACTGCGACCGCTACTACGCCCATCTGTGGGAGCGCAAGAAGTCGCTCGAAGCTCTACTTGCCACTCGGAAATGGGACCGCAATATCCGACGTAGACTGGCGCGCGCACATACGAATATCGAGAAATATGCAATAGAACTCACTCGGCAGAGCTGGCACAACATATGTGACCAGATGAACCACACTCCAAACGCTCGTAAGACGTGGAACCTCCTTCGACATTTACTCGACCCAGAAGGAGGCAAGCTCCAAACACGCCAACAGCTCGAGCGAATCTTCCACCAGTATCCTGGCACGTCTGACGAGCTTAAACAAGAGCTTATAAATACTTACATCCGCCCTGAACCAACAACCAACCTCCCTTTCTATCAGGGCGCGGAAAATCTCTGTCTAGACGCTCCGATCACTTTAGCGGAGGTCCGAGCAGAACTCAATCGCCTCAAGACGACTTCGGCGGCCGGTCCTGACCGCATTTCAAATAAAATGCTTAGGAATCTAGACGACGCATCCATTCATGCTCTTACCGACTATTTTCAAGAATGTTGGGCCAGCGGTACCATCCCTCAAGAGTGGAAATGCGCCAATCTAGTCCTCATCCCCAAGCCAGGCAAACCACCAACCTTGGCCAACCTCCGTCCCATCTCTCTCACGTCCTGCGTTGGGAAGCTGATGGAACACGTTATCCAGACCAGACTCTCACGATACCTTGAAGACAACCATCTTCTACCAGACACTATGTTCGGCTTCCGCCCTCATTTAGCAGCCCCGGACATTATGCTTCTTCTCCATCATCAGGTAGTCATGAGACGTACACTAGACACAAAAGTCATCGTCGGCCTCGATGTTGCCAAGGCATTCGATAACGTCCTCCATGAAGCGATTCTTCAACAACTTCAAGCTCTCGGTGTCGGACATCGCATGTATGCGTACATCCGAAACTTTCTCACCGACCGCACAGTGCAACTTAAAGCCGGCACGGGAGATCCTTCCATCATCTCTCCGGGAAACCGTGGCACGCCGCAAGGCGCCGTACTTTCGCCGATGCTTTTCAACGTCGCACTGATAGGCCTGCCGAAGCTACTGGCCGACATCCCCCACCTGCATCACAGCATTTATGCTGACGACCTCACACTTTGGATCACGCGCGGCAGTGACGGCCAGATTGAAGAGACTTTACAGACCGCGATCGAACGGATCGGAGATTATCTAAGTACAGTTGGCCTCACGTGCTCGGCGACAAAGTCCGAGTATATCATCATTCCTTCCCCGGGACGACGCCCTTCAAAGATACTTCCGGACATCAACCTCCAGGTGCAAGGAAACCCGATTCCTCGAACAGACAACATCAGGATCCTGGGCTTGCATCTACAGGCCAACGGCAGCAACAACATCACGATCCAACGCATCGACCAGTCGGTTGTGCAGATCGGACGCCTCCTTAAGCGAATCTCCAACAAGCATCATGGCATGCGAGAGTCCAACCTCCTGCGCCTCGTTCAAGCTTTCGTCTGCTCCCGCATCACCTACTCTGGACCCTACTTACGTCTCACTCGTGCCGAAAGCGAACGGCTAGACGCGTCCCTTCGAAAAGCATACAAGACGGCCCTAGGTCTTCCCATGTCCACAGCTACCCATAAGCTCATGGCTCTCGGAATCTCCAATACCGTGAGCGAACTGATCGAAGCAACCCTCACCGCCCAGTATGAGCGGCTCTCACTCACACACGCTGGCCGAGCGGTACTGCAGCAAGTTGGGATCTCCCCGCCGAGATCGGCCCCAAGTTACGCAGGAACACAGCAGGCCGAGCAGTCCAAGCAGGCCGAGCAACAGATACTACACTTTGATCTTAGCCCGTAAGAGGCCGAGAAGCGATACTACACTTTGATCTTAGAGCTTTCGACTGGTGTTTTTTTTAGTGGCTTCGCGCTCACGGAAGACGTCCTGGCCCACACTTTGATCTTAGCCCGTAAGAGGCTTGCGAGCTAATATGCTTGCGAGCTAAAGTTTTGCGGAGTAACTGAGCGTACAGGGCGTCGCTCGGCCAGGAGCCCTGTTCCAGTTATCGGCAGTTCGCGGTAACCAATCTTTATTTTTGGTCCTTTTAGATCGATGGAGCGCTGGTATACAGCAGCATTTCTTTTAAATCAGGAGCGGACGGTGATTGTCGTCTAGCTATTAATTCCTATCAGGTTTTCTTAGAGCTTAACTACTCCCTCTCTTTTCTCCCACCAATACTCTCATCTTTTGTTTCCGTTCTCTCGCATGGATGGATGGATGGACGATAGGAGCGGCCCCTTTCAAACGGGGTGGTGGCAGTTGCCGACATGCTCGGCTCTTTTCTTTATTCATTTTTTCTTTATATTTCGGTAACGGGGCTATAAATCGATCTATAAATTGTGACTTCCACTTGTGACTTTCGCATGCCACGCAATTTAGATAGACGTGATCGTAATTGCCTGCACCGAATTCGCCTGGACGTTGCCTTCGCTAAATTCTATCTTCATAAAATTGGTGCATCAAGTATTCTTCTGTGCCCGACATGTGGTATGCGCGAGGATCTTCAACACTTCATCTGCCGCTGTCAAATATTTATTAACCATCGCAAGGCACTGTTATTTGTGTTAGGACTGCGTCAGGACTGCGCCGTGCACTTGGAGCATGCCCTTAGGCCGTGGAGTGATGCAGCTTCGGCTGCGAGAGGGACAAAATCATTATTAGTGTTTCTTAGGGACACGGGCTTGATGGACAGTCTTTGACATTCATATGTGTTTTTGGGAGTGCATGAGTGTTGAGTATGCTCGACTTCACCTTTCACTCTTTAAAGTCTCTTTAAAGACTAAAAGTCTTTATGAGTTTTTAAAAGTAGACTAAAGTCTCTCCTCCTCCTATAAATCCACCATTTTCTTTAAATAGATTCTTAATCATGCACTTGTAACGTTGTCACCTCTCTGATTTTGAGCCACCAATCTTCCAGATGCTTTTTGCTAACTTCCACCGCAGATCCCCCCGCCGTGGTGGCTCAGTGGTTAGGGCACTCGACTACTGATCCGGAGTTCCCGGGTTCGAACCCGACCGCGGCGGCTGCATTTTTATGGAGGAAAAACGCTAAGGCGCCTGTGTGCTGTGCGATGTCAGTGCACGTTAAAGATCCCCAGGTGGTCGAAATTAATCCGGAGCCCTCCACTACGGACCTATTCGTTCCTATCTTCTTTCACTCCCTCCTTTATCCCTTCCCTTACGGCGCGGTTCAGGTGTCCAAAGATATATGAGACAGATACTGCGCCATTTCCTTTCCCCAAAAACCAATTATTATTATTATTATTCACCGCAGATCCATTCACATCACCATTGTTATCTCTAAACTCTAGGGCCTCAGGGAGAGTGGCTATGCGTGCATCGACATCCAGATGGACGCCACCACGTTGGAGAATAAGATGTTTAACTGTTTTTACAGATTTATCGCACACTGCACATATGTCATCTTCTTGGTTATCCTCTTGCTTATATTCCTGGCCCACTAACGGCACGCCATCTAGCAGCCAACTTTGTTACTAGGCGAGAACACGCAGTGGCCACAAATCGGGGGATCCGTCGCTAGACACGCGGCGCAACTGAAAAAAAAAAGGATGGATGGGAGAGAAGGCATGATCCCCACTGGGGTCCTCATTGAGCTCTTGATGGCAGGCCATCATTCTACACTCGAAAACGTCACTGGCGGATGGGAGGGAGGGGAATGCGTGTTACCCTCTCGATGAGAGTGCAGTAAAATGGTCGTGTGCGCGCTTCACCCCGAGCCTACACCCGCCATCCCCGCGAGCTCCGCTAGGGTGCGCGTGGCGTGAGCGGTTGGAAAAGCACGCTGCACGTGCTCGCAATTCTCCAGGCACGTGGCACTCGCGGCCGCACCACGCAGTGGGGTCCGCAGATAACGAGACCCTCGGCGCTGGCGGTTTGGTCTCCCCACCATTCCAACTTGCACGTGTGGGGTTTGCCGTCCGCGAAGTCGGGCGGGTGGGGACATATTGGCGGGAAGATCCCGACCGCAGACCGCAATTTGCTGTGGTTTAGCGCTCTTGATCCACGAGGACGTGTGCCTCCCGTGCTAGCAATGAGCGGTATTAGGACGGCTTGGGCATGTCCCGATGCCGCAGATAAATGGTTTTTCTTCTTTCTTATCTACCTCTTCTTTTTCTTTTATAGCTAGCTATTCTCTTTCCAAGAGAATGCCTTTCTTCTTTTGCAGAGCAGTAGTTTCTCGACTGAAAATGGCGGCATTATTTCTTTCTTTGAGCTCGCACATTCCTTTTATAGTGAATGCTCTTACGTTTTTGGGAAGGGTGAATGATCTGTAATGTTACGTGAAAAATAAAACGATCAGAAAGAAACTCACACAACTGAATGACGGACAGATGGCGCATGGCCTGCAGGGTTTTTTTTTTTGCGAACCTGCACTTTGACAACCTTTATGCGTGGTTATGAATTTCAATATTAATCGTGTGCTTTGGAATTATCCTGTAGTTCGTAGGTGGCGCGGCATAGCGCATCGTGCTGCTGCGGCGAGTGCTTGGCTAGTATCACATCTATTGCTGTTAGAGTTTTCAAACTCACACGCAGCGCCTCGATGTTTCCTTGTAAATAAAAAAACACACTTTTCGCCGCCACAGGGGGATAAGTGGTAAGTATAGCTACATCGCACCTCCTTGCAGACCCCCCTTCCGAGGCCAAGAGCAAACAGCAACCAAATAACCATAGTCCGCATGGACTATGGTTTTCTGTTGGTGCAGTTCAGTTTTCGAGCAAAAGTCTCTAGCGGCCGCTGCACGCTTTTGGCACCTGTTTCGAATACAGACACTATAGCGAGATAGCGGTGAGCCGTGCAGAGACCGACTATTCTACGAATTCACCATGTTGAGAAATAGTTCCCTATAGCTAGTCAATAATAAGGGTTGCGTTATGTTGGCAGGAAGTTACAGGAGGAACGCGGCTGATTTCTAGTGGGCAAAGACCAAAGGCAACACAGTTTGGCTGTATATTTATAAGCAATGTGGGAGAACAGAAAGTAAGTAATCCTTCCTGTCGGCAAACTCACTACACGTGGCTAGCCCCTACTGTTTTCAGTCGCAAGATTGCGAAGGGGACATGGATCGCCTGTTCATATGCCTATTTCGATCACAGGCTCATATGCGACACAGTGTTGTGCAGCAACAGTTTTATTGGGAATTCCTTTAGGGCAGACGCTATCACCGCCGTGGTAGGAGTGTGCGCCCTTCTGAGCTGTGCGGCGTTGCTATCGGCTCATCGCTTTGGGCACAGAGAAGCGTCTGAAAGCACGTTGATGCCTTCAACGTAACCGGCAGGCACCGCACAAACAGATTTGTCACCTACGGAGACGCTACCTTAACCAGGGTGTTAGCAACGCGAGCTGCCACCGAGGACCGCCGGACGCATCTGCCGCAGGTCAGCGGACGGGGCTGGCGCCGCTAACCGACCCGGATTCCCCTCGTTGGAAGGCCGCAACGCGGATGTCACGCTTTAGAGACAAAGGGCTCTCTCTCCTCTTCACCCGACAAGAGAGGGCAAGCGTCCTCCTTCGTAAGAGCTCAGCGCTTTCCGCGGTGCGAACCCTTGCTTGCTGTGTTGGCAGCTGTTGTCGCTTGTGCTCTCTCTGATCGCCATCGCAGTATGGACGCCCCAAAAGTGTTGCGACTCGAAACAATGGCTGTGCTGCCCTCCGAGCGGTTTGCTTCTGGCTGTTGCTTTCGGTGACATGTTCTAGAAATGCCGGCTGCCTAGTTCAGTGCACTCCGAAAAGGCGTTGCCACACTGTGGTTTGACTGCCGCGCCTGCCAGTTTTACTCGAGCGTAAAGCACGGGTGACACGTGCCACAATAACTGAATGCAGAAGCGAAAGAGAGGTGGACAAAATATGTCTAGTTCCGCAAACTTGAATATGTCTAGGTATTTAAAGACACTTGAAGTTTGGAGTGTCAGAAAGGCCTCCAAACACTCGGCAGTGCCGAACGTATTGTATTTTTTCTCGCCTAGCCGTTGTTACGCAACAACTTATGAAACGCGGTCGTACCCACCGAATCCACAGCCAGCCCTCAGATCTATGCTCCACCTCCGCATTTTTCATTAAAACCATTCTATCATTTTCGATAGCGAGCGGCTCGCCCGCTCACTCACTCACTCACTCACTCACTCACTCACTCACTCACTCACTCACTCACTCACTCACTCACTCACTCACTCACTCACTCACTCACTCACTCACTCACTCACTCACTCACTCACTCACTCACTCACTCACTCACTCACTCACTCACTCACTCACTCACTCACTCACTCACTCACTCACTCACTCACTCACTCACTCACTCACTCACTCACTCACTCACTCACTCACAAAGTCAGTGATAACAGACAACGTAATAAGTAGTGTGGATAGTCAGCAGAGAAGCTTGGCTCTATCCCAACCACTCCTGTATCGCAGTGGAAAAGCGGCAATTATACAAGAAAATATGCCACGGCGCCAAATACTCCTGGAAGAAAATAACATGGAACACGGAAGGTAAAGGCAAGAATTGAGAGCGTTGTTAAATCAAAAGAGAGGGAGAAATGGAGGGAAACAGAAAAGAGAACGGCCTCCATCAACGCAGCCCCAACGAAGTGAACAAGATAGGCGCCATTTTATTTTTTTTGCAACATATTTGTACTTATTCGTGGCGAGAAGAAAAAAAATGGCAGTGGCTTAGCTCAGCTATGCCAGGTTATGCGTAGCGAGAGCGTTATTATGTGGCGCTTTTCGTTATTTCTTTTCTCGACAGCTAACTACCAGGCCACAACCTCGGGGTCTGACGAGTTGAGTTTCTCCTGTCTTCGACGCCGCTCAGCAGCGGCCCGGCTCTCCTCCTTCATAGCAAACGGCTACGCCGCCACCGTCTCATCTGCCCATTATATACACACGGCACAGCACTGCCTCCTCGCGCATGCGCAACGCGCGGTGCAACCCCTGAACAGCCGGCTTTGCGCAATGATGTCACACACGGCGCAACCCTGCCGCTCCTCACGCGGCGCGCCCCAGCTGCGCGCTATGACGTCACACGCGGCACACCTGTTGCTTCCCGACGGCGCGCGAGCTGCGCGCTATGACGCCACATGCGGCGCACCTGTTGCTCCTCGCGCATGCCCAGAACTGGTCTTCCAGAGGCACGGCGAAATGGTCGTCTGTGCGAGTAGTGTAGCTCTCGATGCAAACTATGCATCTCTTTCCCTCTTATCAAAGCTACAATATACTGCTAACAGTGTAAAGGCTCAGTAGAAGTATCAGCAGTCGTGACCTCATGGAAAAGTTAGGAGATAGAAAACGAAGAATGTTTGTAAAAGATGGAATAGAAAATGAATTTTGCGATTACTGAAGCCAAGAAACGGGGAAATAAAAAGATTTGTAGGTTCAAAGTTATAATGGCGTTGTTAAAACAAATGGTATGAGACGTTTTCAGCCACAAAAGTTAAAGCAGCATTCCGTTATTTCCTCTTCGTTTAAATATTTCCTTTTAATTTTCGGCGACATGAGCGTTGCATAACGGCGTCTGGCGCTGCCACTCAACATGAGCTCTATTCGCTTTGAATTTTTCACGGCGCAAGCCTTTATACTCAGCCCACCCCGAGCCGTCGTTGTAGATGAGGTCCGTCTAAGGTCACCGATTATGCCTCGGCAGGCATTGGTATTTTACCTGATATCTGATACCTGATTTAATGTCTGCTGCGGGTCCTTGGACCCAATATATTAAACTTATTTTTGGAATATGGCGGAGTGCTTAGCTTGAAGCACTCTGGCACGGGTCTGGCCCGGTCATTGCACTGCCTCCGGGATCGGCCCGGGGCATATTAGCGCGCGCCTTTTCTTTCTATCTTTGCTCTCCTATCCTTTAACTCTCCTACTTTCAGCACGCGGCAGCGAGCGTGGCTCGGCTTGAGCCAGTAGGCAGGCCCGTGCACTTTCCTTTTCTTTCTTCCTATCAGCAACAGCAGCAGTAGAGCCGATTGGAGCGGCCAGGAGAGAAAGATGAGAGATCGAAAAGAGGGGCGCTGGCGGGAGGCAAGGGAAGAATGAGGAGCAGAAAATGGAGGGGCGCTGTCATGGAAAGAGATAGAGAAAGAGGTTGAAATACACTGGGCAGGAGAGAAAGAAGGAGAGAGAAACGAGAGAAAGAAGGGCGGCCAGCGTAGAAAGAAGACAAGGCGGAGAAAATTAAGGGATGCTGCTGCGGATAGACAAATGGCAAGAAGAAAAAGAAGATCTGAGTCTCAAGCTGCTGGGTTAGCTGTGGAAAATTCCATGCGAGCGGCGTCCCGCTCCCGCTCGGAAGTGAAAATACTGGTTTAGAGGAAGCTGAGCCAAATGAGAGAGAGAGAATGAAAACTTTTATTTAGGAGCAATCTGTGGGCTGCCGAGGAAACAAAATAACAAAGTGAAAAACCAGGTCGCGGGTATGGCGCTGCAGAGGTCGTGCCGCAGTGCTAAGGATGATGCGGAGTACCCGCGCGGCGTTCGCGAGGCTCGACGTTGGCGTAGACAAGACCCAGGCCGCCGAGCGAGAAGCCGGTCGCTGGCGTAGCAAGACCGAGGAACGGCGGGCACTGAGCCTCACAGTAGCGAGAGCGGCGCCGCGAAACAACGCGTGGAGAGCAGACTTTCAACTTTCGGAACTGCCATCTCGGATGAGGTTCGCGCTGAAGCGAGAGCGTAGGAAGCGCCAGCGCGATTTAGTCGCAGGCTCTCTCCGATCGTTGCCTAGTTTAGTCATTTTTCCCCCTTTTTCAGATTACTTTACAACTCTGACACGCAGACACGATACTTACTGAAGTATACATAAAGACAACAGAAAATAGGTGTCTATTCATGGTCAGTGGTAGATTCGTGACCAGCTCTTGGAAGAGGGAGGATGTTCTATACATGCCATCCGCTCGTCTGTCTCACTTATTCCAGCGACAAACAGGGCATGGGGCGTACGAAGTACAAAAAGAATGAGAATGAAATCATTATATGAGCCTTCCCCACCACTCCGTGGATAACAAAGCACCATTTATCACCGTACACGCATGCCGTATAAGTCCCAAAATTAATGACGGGGTATAGCACAAAACTGCTCGCACTTGAAATGTGTCCTTAAATGTGTGCACGGCGATGTTTCGTTACTAACGGCGCTGCGTATCTACATAGGCCCGTGTAGACCAGGCTAATAATCTATTTAGAAATATAGGCTTGGTAGCTGATAAGAACTGCACATTAATAGTCCTGGAAGCGTTCTACTACAGAGTGAAAAAAAAATCATCGTGTTCCTGTGGTATCATTGTATTGCTGCTACAAGAAAACTCCCGCGATGACGCTTAGCGGCTCTTCTATCTCGATAACGTGCCAACAGTCAGTCATGTAACAGGTTTTTCAAGATATATTTTTACAGCACAACTCTCACAACAACGCGTGAATATGCCAGTGAACCATTCAGGCAACAAAGCAAACTGTTCCGCGCGGATCAATCCTCCTCAGACTAGTTCGCGGCGCTGCCTGTGTGGCGTCAGTTTCGTGAAAATCGTCAATAGTATTTCGTCATCTGCTAATTCTAAGTTGTATTAATAACAATCCATAGTTTCTGATACAATTGAAATCTGTCGCGAACGAAATGAAGACCGTCTTTCATTTTCGTACTGCGTCCCCTTGGCACATTTCTAGTTCATGTTTGTGTGTACTACTGGTTAGAAAACTGATGCAATATGGCATGCGTGTCTTGTTGAATTTCCCGACATGTGGTGGTCTTGTAATGCTTGTGCATTGTCACCATCGTCTTTTCAATACGTGCCGCTGCAGAAAACGAGAGGCAGAAAGACAGATAAACGTTAAAATCATATTGGAGTAGATTTCTGAACTATAGCTAAAGCTTCAGCCTTATACCACATATACCTTACGTTTTTCAAATGACCGTAAGTGATTGTGGCACTGCAGACCGCTTTAGTCGTAATTGAATCAAAAACGCGCGACGGGTTTTGTTGGGCCTGAAACGACTTGGTATACTATAGCTTTATGCCTGAAACAAACACACAACCAGCGCATACAGCGCTCAGTGAAACGCGGAGCCCCCTGGCGCCTTTGCAGCAGTTAGCTTGAAGTGCAGCTTCGCGAAGGCGATGCTAGATGGCATGACGGGCGCGTGGGCCAGATAGAGCGGGTTGGCTGTTTCCGCGGAAAAGTTAATCGATAGGGTTACAGGTAGGAACTGACAATCATGTAACAAACGCTTCATGTACGCTTCAAAGCTGCCAGAGCTCGAAAAAGCAATTAGAACGTCTAATTTTCACTTTCAGTTATTTTCAAGATTACGAAGTGAATTAATGTCCATCGTGCACAACAATTCCAAACGGATGAAAAATGCGCGCGTTGTTTGTACCTTTGGTAAAAGTAAGCAGTCGCAGGAAAGAAATTGTGAAAAACTTGCTTAATATCGACGTATGTGGGAACACTGTAATCGAATGCGAATATTTGGGGCAAATATTCTAAATCATAAATTCAAAATTTCAACTGACAGTCAGTCTTGGCGGGATTTCATTTTCTGCAGACTTTCACCTTCCAGATTTCTGCCACTGGATCTGTAGACCGCGATACCGATCTGTTTCTGGCTTCAGTACGAGAAATATGTACACATATATAAAAGTGCCATGCCATCCATAACTTATGTTGCAGGGAATGTTTCCGAAAAATCAAAGATAAAACTGCATTTAACTATACTTCTCCAGTGATAAAAAAGAAAGTGCATTTTAGCAGACAGTACAGAGATGATCAGTAGAACTCTTTATGTGTGAAATGAACTGAGAGATGAAAATGACTTCTCTTATAGACGGAACCTACGAAACTTCGCAAGGCGAATAAGGGAGCGTATGCGATAATGTATTTGATGAAGTTCATAATGAACTGCCGTGTTTAAGGATTGTCTCTTGGCGTTGTCTTTATTATGTGCACCGATTCTTTCCTGACTTTGTATTGGCTTCTTTTGTGCTCATTGTTAGCCAGCTCTGGCTTACTTCCTCGCTTTCGACGCTATGTCTGTGCCCTTCTGTGGGAGAGGCACAGGCATAGGTATTCAAGTGAAATTTCTCGTCTTTTTCCGCCATTATGGTATAGACACGAAATGCTTCCGTGTTTCATGCTTATTTAATTTTCCTGGTCTCCAAACAGCATCACATCAGGCAACTTTATTAGGAAGTGAGGGTCCGAAACGGAATTGCCGACTATACCAATTGTCGGCCGACCGTCGGTTTAGGTTGGCAGCCATTGAGCGAACGTATAGCGGACTAGTTGGTTCTGAGCTGGCAAGGAATGTTACGCCAACGACTTGCTGTGGCGGGTTTCCGATCTATTTTACAGCGATAGCAGTGACAGGCTCAAAGCCGCGGCGTCGGCGTGTGAGAGCAAAATGCTTCACTCTATCCATCCCCACCCTCCAGAAACCTCCGTCTACCAGGAACCCATGAGAGGAGCCCACCATATACCATCTACTCACCCAACCACCCACCCACGTATACTCTATAGAAACCTACCTGCATCCCCCAGAAGCCTCTACCCACCAGAAGCCTACAAAGTTGCGGAACGAAGAAGTGACGGTGCAATCAAATTCAGATGCAGTGGGAAGGTGAACATTTAAAGCGAAAGGTAAAAGCCTCCTGCTGTCGCAGCTCCGCCGAACCAGTTTGTATGATCGTCTGCCAATTTTTTTATGGTGATCGACGTTATGTCGCACGACCTTCGGACAGACCAATGCAGGTGGACATTGTGTGAGTTAATCTATTGGCCCAAATAATGTTATATACACTTAATGAAATTAGGATGGGGGATTATGTTCTAGAGGACCGTGTAGTGTGCGATGTCAGCTGTGCACGTTAAAGAAGCCCAGGTGGTCGAAATTTATTTCCGGAGCTTTTAAATACGGCGTCCCTCATAGCCTGAGTCGCTTTGGGACGATAAATCCCCGCAAGCAAGCAACAACAAGCAAGCAAGCAAGCAAGCAAGCAAGCAAGCAAGCAAGCAAGCAAATGACTTACTGTAACTTGGTGCAGCAGCACGTAGCAAAATTGCCATGATTATCATGTAAACATTACTCCTGATGAAAATGCTTGTGGCACACTTAAGCAGGCGCACTTTGTATACAACGCTGTTTATTTCCGTTCCTGATCGTATGGCATAGTTGTCTAGTGTTTACAGTTGTCTAACATTTATGCAGACTATATAATCAACTACGAAATACGAACGTAAACAGAAATGGACACCGCTGTATGCGAAGTGCATGTGTTCAAGTGTACCGCTCGCATTTTAATCAAAAGTAATCATGCTTAGAAGTAAGCGTGACCATTTAATTGTTATTCCCTCATGCAGCAGCCTTAAAACATTACCTCAACGGTTGCAATGTCAGCTTTAGCTTATAGAGTTACATAGCGCGCTCGCTACGATACCCAAAGTCTGCAGGTTAAAATCCCGGCACGCCTGTGTTACTTTCATTACATGACACAAAACTATCCGGTAGTCTCTCTTCAGGTGCGTTTTTTCTTCTTTTAATGCCCCAACAACCATTTCCCTTTAACCTTGGCAATACTGTGGCAATACGCGGGCTTATGACGCTACGGTCCGCATACATGTTGACCCGAGGCTGGGGTAAAAGACTGGGGTGAATGGCGTTGGCCCGCGTTAAGCACATAATGATTCCCAAGCTCAGCCCTGCCGTGACACTTTAGATTGGGTCGAGCATATCTTGGCCGGGGTAGTGACGTTGGCCTGACTTGGTGCCGAAGTTGTTTTGCCGCTTGGGGCGATTTTACGCTCTGACCTTCGTGTTTTGTGGACGACCTGTGATGGGTTGCCTCTCGCAGGAAAATGTGTCACTTGTCAACGTGTATGACGCGCATCACAAGCTCGTTCTTAAAGCATTCTACATTCGCAATATGATTTCTTTGTTCCCTCTATGAAAAGGCAGTGTGAACGTTGAGGTTCGCGAAGTAGTAAACACGAATTTTCCGTACGCTGAGATCGGCCACTAAAAAAAAAAAAAACTTAACTGCGAAGAAAGAAAGCAACACCCGCCTGTTCAGGGAGGAAATGGCAGGAGTGGCAAAGTACGTACAGTGAATAGAAACTACAGTTACAAGCACGCGAAATGAAAAAAAAAATAGTTTGGTTCGAGGGTTAAATTGGCAATATTCGCGGGTACATAAAGTCTTGAGTATTAAAATACTCGTCGACCAGCGTGGCATTGCTTTAGGCTTAGTAGCATCAAATTTGGCCCATTAACTTGCTACAAACAAATTTTAGTTGGCGGTATCGCAAGTTAGCTGCATAGCGCCCCATCTGCCGCTGAGGCCATATTTACGTCAGGAACATCGCGGACTGATTGGGAAGGACGACCTCTAGGATCGCTTTTGCGACTCTAGGAACTAACCGTCCCGTTCACTCGGTAGGTGGCGCAAGTTGTTCGGCAACTGCAAAGGAAGCGGTCGTTAGTATTGCAACTTCCAGCTGCGAAATAAATGCGTCGTGTAATAGTTAATGCACAGGTTCCTTGAGTATTGTTGTGAATACGTGCAAAGCACCAACGACAATGGGCTAGGCGGTGATGCTCTGAGAAATCTTCAAAGTGAACGTTCCTTATGCTATATCCTGGTGGACTAGAAACGATACACCATGTTTCCTTATCTCGCAGTTGTGGGCAAATATGAACGAAGACAGGAGTTTGACTTTTCTGCACGAATGAGGTGATACCTTGACCTGCGACACAAATTTCATTGGCTTTTCTTTCTTTGTTCCCACTGAGGCTCCTGCATTTTCATGCCCGTGTGTATTGCATAAGCCGTTGTAAAATTTCTTTTTAGGCGTTGAAAAGTCTCCGCCTGTGTAATGCAACGCGCGCAGGCACAGCGCGTGTTGCATTAAATGCAACGAATCGGATCGGAAATGAAAAGCAACAGTGGCGAAGGGTATGCATAGCAGATTTGAGCAGAACGTATAAAAGGAGATAATCATGAATAGTACAAGATGGAATATAACTCCACGTATAATACAAGAAATAAGTAGGATAAGAATTGCTACGCAACATTGGCGAAGAGTATACAAATCAGGTTTGAGCAGAGAATACCGTAAAAAATAAGCATATAAGTATACAGCACACCATATAATACAAGATATAGCGGCGGAATACAATACAGGACTAGAAAACTGAAAGAAGTTTCCTTGAAATAACTACCATGAGGCTATTTTGCAGTCGACTGGCATGAGGAGACAGAGTACGGGTTTCTAGCAAGGCGTCTCAAAGAAGGTGCGTAGTTTACACAGTAGGCGCAAGTTTCGAGCACATTTTAGTGTCATACTTGCTGATGACATTTCCTTGCTGAATAACTCATTGGTGCACATGACTGACGGCTTAAACACGCAACGGTTAAAGTTAATATGAGGAAAATCACAGTAATTTTAAACAGTCTCGGAAGGCAATAAAAGTTTACGGTGAGCGTTTAGGTTTTAGTAGTGGTAAAGGAGTTAGAGGGACTGCAGTTTCGAAGCGTAAAAGAGAAATAACCTGAAAAGTGAGAATGAGTTGAAGCTCTTTTGGAAGGCACTTTATGGTTGTGAACAACGCGCTCCCGATATCCCTCAAGAGAAACTTATATGTAACAGGTGCATCATGGGAATACTTATCGGTAGAACCGAAACATTGAGGTTAACGGAAAAGTTTGCAAATAAATTGGGAACAACGCACCGAACTATTGAAAGAAAATTGGCACGAGTAACGCTAAAAGGCAGAAGAGAGCCAAGTTGGTTAGCGAAGAGAGCTGAGTTCATATCATTGCTCAAATCAAGAACAACATGTGTCTTGTAATAACTGTTGTAGGTATGACGGATGATAATGCGTACAAGACTGTATGATGCATGCATGAAACAATAAAACTCTACACATCAAACATTGTCGCATAAGTACAGCGCAGAACTCTTTATTAACAGAACAAAAAAAACGAAAAATTAAAAAAAGAGAAACTGAAGCAAAATTTTTGTGCAAATTGGTGCCGTCAAATGATAACAGTGTTTTGAGAATTGCATAAGTGCCCCATACATCATCGTCGGACGGCGGAAGCTTTTGTCCACGAAATAAATCATCTGTGTGCCACTCGAATCCCATTCATTTTAAATGACCGTTGATTACGAGTATAAGTGCCGCCAAAAGTTTGAGCCAGGCCTTACTGCCAACCTGCTAGCATCCATCCAGTATGTCCTGGGCCTGTCAGTTAAGAGAAGGCTTTCCTGCGATTACTTTAATCTGCGAAGAATTTTTCTTGTGGATCGCGATGAGCTACTGCAGGCGGTTCTCAATCTTCAAACATGACAGCAAAAACAAGCACTGCACTAGACCGAAAAACAGAGAAAATTAAAGAATATATTGGCCACGTGCGCTTAATTGTCGACCTGCGAGGAACTATAATACTTAACGCTACTTAAAATTGTTTTTCTTTGTGGGGGGGGGGGGGGGGGAGGATATGACGCACTATCTGTCTCACATCTCGGTGGACACACGAACCGCGCCGTAAGGCAAGAGATAAAGGAGGGGCTGAGAGAAGAAAGGAAGAAAGAGGTGCCGTAGTGAAGGGCTCCGGAATAACTTTAACTCTGCTGCAGCTTAAAATTTTGGTGCGTCAAAAGGCGCCGCTTAAAAAAGAAACCTTTCTCGCGAGGAGCTTTTCATCGATACTGAGAACGCTTCAGTAGACATTGCAAAAAGAAAAAAAAAGGGCCGAAAGAAGCAGCGAGTTGTGAACTGAGGCACCGTGGTTGCTGGGTAAAAAGTTGCCGGAGCTCGCCTATCCCTCGCACGTGTGGGCCACGAAAGAAACGCCACGAGGCGATGCTTCAAAAACAAGAGGAAAATTAAAAGCTCTGCGACGACGGTTCTGGCAACAAAAGCTTTCTGACCATTTAAAACCCATCACGTTGATTGTATAACGAGAAACGGCGTCCCACCATTAAGGCGGTGCGGGATGAAAAAGACCGGCAGCGTTGCTTGTGCAAACGCGAACGCCGTGCAACGCGGCCCTTTTCGGGACGCTCGGTGGAGCGACGGTGAGGAGAAGGGGAACAAAAGGGCGGAAAGGAAATTATTTCTTGCTTTTGTGAGGAGGCGTCCACGTGGGTGTTTTGAAGGCCTTGATTACGGCCTTCCTTTTTCATGCCTCCTCCTTTTTCGTGGAGCGACGACGTGCTATCACAAGAAGAGGTTTGCGGGGATTCATGCGGGTCTTGTGGTTATTGGATGTTCCGGATGATCCGGGGGCGCTCAGATATTGAGCTCCGCTCAGCGTTGTCTAGCCAAGGCGGTAATATTAATTGAATACGCGAATAAAGTTCTTCCGAAATCCGGGGCTCCCTTCGACAGCTGCCTTGACAAGAAGGTGTTTTTTTAGAAGGAATTAGTGAAGAAATGAGAAAGGTATTCCTGTCGGTATCATGACGGAGACATGCAGTCCGCTACATGTACTACAAAACTACCCACATCTAAGAGAGAGAGAATAGAGGGAAAGATCTTTGTGGAAGGGAATATTAGTAGCTGTCTTCAAAGCCGTCCACATTCTTCAGTGTGCAGGGTCTAAGAAATAAAGGGCACACAAATAGGAGGGCAAGCAACATCCGAGCAGAATGCGCATAAACTTGGTGGACCACACGAGGCGCATCCGAATATTAACAGCTTTGGACACAGTGATTTTTCATTAAAGTAAGAACCTAGATCTTCGTTGTACAGTAAACATCGTTTTTTGAAACAGGCGGTCAGGCGATCATGTGGAAGCGGCACGAAGTAAAGACATATTGCTCGTCTGCCTCGTTACCGGCAGCAAGCATAATCCAAATTGATGCAGAACTGAGGCGCACCTTGAGGCGTAGATCTGTGAACGTCGCAGCTGCATGACGCGCACTTTTACTAAATGTTTACGATGCGCCCCTAGGTAATTGTCCAGTAATCAATTAAGTGCTTTTTGTAACCTTGGCGCTTGCATTCGGGAAGGCACACGATCTGTCTCAGTGATATTCCATGCCGTAAACGAAAATTCTCTCAGTTTCACCCAGACATTTCTATTTCTGGCCCTTTTTTTCTCACCATCAGTTTGGAAAATACAGGAATTTTGAAAAAAAAAAATTCGGTTCTTAACATTTTATGGAAAGCCAGGAATTTTTCCTTTTCACCAAATTTTACTCCTGAAATTTCCTGGGAAAATTGGCCCGAATGGAATATTCTCGCTGTATCTGTTGCTCTGCATCCTTCCGACTCAGGCGTGTGATAATCGCTTTGAAGCGACGAGGCGTTACCCTGTAATACTGCAGTGATAATAATGCTGTAATACTGTTATAATGTAATACGAACGTTTACGTTGGCGCCAGGTATTACTACGAGGGTGGTCACGTTGCGGTTTAGCATGCTGTGCTGGCCGCGGTTGGAAGATGGCCTTTATGAATGCATGCTGTTCCCTCGTTTGAATGACGGACTACTAACCGTCGAGGCGCTACGCTTGTGTGGTCGAGAAGCAACGACCGAGCATGTCCTGTGCAACCTGTTAGTTCTTTGACGTTCATCAGGTGTTTCGCTTGGTAGCTCGGCGCCGACCGGACGCACCAAATTTTACTCGGACATTACCAGCTGTGTGTAGATAGCAAGTTTATGCTCCCTTTATCCTTTTCTCTTCCATTTTCTTCATTCCTGTGTGTAGGATAGGCAACCAGACATACAGTGCTTGGTAATTATCCCGCCTTTCTTTTCTTCTTGATCTTTGTCTGACTCGCTTGCGGTTATAATATTACAACGTTAAAACAAAATTGGCGCAGGCGTTTACGCTTTGTTGACATAATCTATGAAAGTAACACATAAATTTAGCCGAGCCTGCGCAATTTGACTAAAAAAATCCATAAATTTCATGTGATGGCGTCGAAAACCTTTCATGAAAAAGAAATTTTCACCTCATCTTTTTTTTTGTAGCTTGGAATGACCTTGTTTCGGATGCTAAAGCTTGCTGCATATCTCAAAATTTATCATTGAATCGAAGTGGAACCGTGAGTTTCATTACATTATTGCTAAAATTGCCATTAAACAGAAATTCACTGTTAAATTTTAGCATTTTTTGTTTCTCAAAACTACAAAGGGCATTTTCTTTTTGTCTGTGGTAGCAAAAATAAACATTGCGTAGCGGGGCATTAGTATGACTGTTTCAGTCACAAACCATCGCTGAAGCTATTATGCTTTGTCAGGTTTCTTAAACATGACACGCAAAACAAGGTTAACCGGTAAAACCTGCTTTAAGTGACACAGAGGGAGAAAGCAAAGGAAAAGGTCGGGAGGTTAACCCTAATAAAATTCCTGTTGGTCGCCCGTACGGCGGGAAGAGGGGATGCCAGTTAACGTCGCGCGTGCGGCAAAGTCACAATTGGTGGCACAAGAACCACTCTCTCGGAAAGGGGAGCATCGCATAGGGGGCAAACCTTCGAGCCTTACGATCGATTAGGCCAGCGCCCGAATGCTTCACTTAAAGAGCAGAATGCTTCTTCAAGAGTGGGTTGGCGAACAGCAAAAGCAAAGAGGCA
>JARKHS020008647.1:0-35548 GCA_030143305.2 Amblyomma americanum
TGGGGAGTCCCAATATAAGTCTTAAAACAAACCGCCTGAGCTGGATATTTCTGAGAAAGTCTGCACCTCGCCACCTCAATGCAGTGAGAACGAGCTTTAAACACTGCGCTCATGCTTGAAAACTAGTGCAGTTACAATTGTTTAACAACAATTAGCTAAAATTGAGCTGCAAACAGTTGGAATGCCCTCAAAGCATCTACGCTTCACTAGTGCCCGCGCTTGCCATTAGTATACTGCCTTGTCCCACTCAGTTATAGACATTTGTGCGAACTCATGTTCTCTGGTTGTCTTTCATCAATATGTTGCGAGGTTTGATCAATAGGCCATTTCATGCCAAACGCACTATAAATTCCGCTCAAATCTCTTCGATTTCTTTTTTAAAAAGTTCTATTTCTTTCCTATTTCTTTCCTTAAAACAAAACCACTGGCACCATCCTCAGCTTGGTCACCTGATCATCGGTAAAGGTACGCGTGGCGCTACGATGATAGATATACCCGCGCCCCATCCAAAGATGGGCATCGAGTGGTTGCGTGATCCTGCTCAAATGTACGCGTCAGCAACAAGAACAATATCAGATATAGCGCTCGTTTTAAAACAAAGATGCAAAATCACGAAAATATCCAGCATACAATAGCACGCGTTCGACTTATACATCACAAGTGCCTGGTAGAATATTGAATCAGTTCTGTTAGGAAGACAAAGAGTGGAGCTGAAGTATATCGAGATGGGGTAGGTGGCGTGAGAGACACAGTAATCCACTTAATATATCAGGAAATACCTCACGTAGGACAACAGCGCTTGGTGGGGGGAACAGGTTTGGTAGAAGAAAAAAATTGGTGAAATATTCAGTAAGCTTTCTGTTGAAGAAATATTGAAGGTAATAGTCCATTCGTCTATAGTCCATGCTCCATAGTGCATTCTCATCTAGCAGTTAAGAATTCCTTAGAAAACCAGCAGGGAATGCTTTTTACGATAGCAATAGCGTTAACAGCAAATAAAATGAAAGCCTGCTCACGGAATATTTCCGGGTGTGTTCATTGTTACAGAGAAATCCTACAATACATGAAAAAATTGCGCTCATGATCGCTTTTGCTTTGAAAACTGCTTTTATCCTAAGTTTCGCGCCGTCGCTGGCATATGCACCGCCAACCACAACTTTCCTCAGTTGGACAGCCGCTCTGAATTTCCATCAGATTCAATACCTCTGCTGAGAGCTCCAACCTCCTTCCAAATGGCCACTCACCTACCTCGAGCGATGGGAGCTCGCGGTGTCCAGCTCCGCTCTGATCCGGCTGTGCAGCTACAGTTCCGGGACTGGCAGTCGCTGTGCAGTATCAGCTGCCGCATAGGTTAACTGTCACTGCTGTAAGCGATCTTTCGAAACAAGTTCACTTCAGAGTATCACTGCAGTCCTAGACAAGTCCGAATTCATCTCCGCCTGTGTTTCTTTACGAGAACAAAACACATCATGTAAAAATTGTTTGCTGTCACACAAAAGCTATTTTTCGAGCCTTACACACTACCCGCCGCGGTGGCTCAGTGGTTAGGGCGCTCGACTACTGATCCGGAGTTCCCGGGTTCGAACTCGACCGCGGCGGCTGCGTTTTTATGGAGGAAAAACGCTAAGATGCCCGTGTGCTGTGCGATGTCAGTGCACGTTAAGGATCCCCAGGTGGTCGAAATTATTCCGGAGCCCTCCACTACGGCACCTTCTTCTTCCTTTCTTCTTTCACTCCCTCCCTTATCCCTTCCCTAACGGCGCGGTTCAGGTGTCCAACGATATATGAGACAGATACTGCGCCATTTCCTTTCCCCAAAAACCAATTATTATTATTATTTATTACACACTCGTCGCCATGCTTTCATTTTCTTTTATGTGAATAGAAATGTCTAGCCTGTAGACATTTCTCCCTTCCGGAAGGAAAGGATCTGTGGTGTTGTGCCGCGTGTCTGAAGAACCATATTTTCGCACAGTTGCTTCAAAAATTTGTTATTAAGCTGTTTTTAAGCACCACCGACATCAGAGTGCCAACTCTGATATCACGTTTTTTGATATAATTATCTTCCTAGCTATCACCCGTGACCACACAAAGGGCCGTGACTGATCACGGCGATTTGACACATTGAAGCGGGAAAAGCAATCGGTGCAAAGGTTAGCGAAAGCCATTTTCCGTGCTTTTCTAGAGTCGTCAATCCAGCTTGCTCCATCAGTGGCATTTTATCTTTGTCACCTCTATCACCAGCAGCATGGTTACCGTTACTGCGGGTGCGGGAAGCAGGACCTCACCTACACTGATCCCCAATTAGCGGTCCAATGCGGCGCCTGCGCAGTCGCTCCATCATAAATCGCCTAATTCCATCTCCTAACTTCACTCGTTGGCTGCATCGGCTACGTATCGGTTTCTTGGGAATACACTTTGATACCTCAACACGGCATTGGTTACCTGCTCTATGCCCTATACATCCCTCTGAACGCTTCTTACTGCCGACATGGATAGTTGGTGTGTGCATTAGTTCTCCAGATGCCACTTTCCTGCTTCTTTTATATCCTTCGCACATGCCGGTGAATTGAGCGTTATAATCCTCCCTGCCAATTAGCTCCCATGAAACCCAGCATCAAGGCTGAATCCCTGAGAGCCTCGACGCTCGTTTTTATTAGCTTGTGCTATATTGTGTACACTGCATCTCTCAAACGCAAGATGCACTACCCTTTTTTCACTAATATTACGGTAACGCGCACTCTCCTTAGTGGCTGTACACAGCAGTTAGGTTTTTTTTTACTGTTATTGATTTTTATGCCACTGTTTACGACGCGGACGCTGCGAAGCATCATTTAAATTCTTGAGATTACTGTTGCAGCGACATCAAGCAACAAGCTCCTCTCTGAAGAAGGAAGCAGAAAGGAAAAAGGGAGTGCCGTGAAGAGAGAGCGACGCCTGCGATCACTCCCAGGATGAGCTTGGTCGATGGAAACGGGGGCTGTAAAATGTCTTCTCGAAACCTCTTTAGCTTGTCAGTGTCAAGTCTAATATAAAAGGTCTTGGTAGAGCATTACTTCGGGCCTTACGCACTAGCATAAAAAACAACTATTCAATATTGGTCTTCTCCAGTTAACTGTATGAAAGCTTTCAAAGTGGGCGCTCCACAAATTTCTACCCCTACAAATAATGTGCGCATAAAGAAGCCTGCAGATGTTCGCTTGTGGTTTGATCTTCTGGCATGCTCTCGTGAACATGCGATAGCAAGCATGAGGGCGAACTTCTTAGATAAAGTGCAGGCCGCTGCGTTCCCCGGGTAGTCTCTTGGGAGCGTTCGTTTTCGTCTATTTATTTATAGCTGTGCGCCGACTTTACTAAGAGCAATCTCTCTCGGCCTCGTTTATGATCCTGCAACATCGGTGCTGTGCAGGTTTAATGACAATAAGCAGAAACCGAAGGGCGCAGCCATGACGCATCTCGAAAGGAGTTATAACGGGTGCGCATTGATGACTTGCTGATTACCTTATCATCATATCCCTACTCAAAGTTTCCATAATTCGAGTTCCATAATTTCATATATTTCCATATGGGTTATATACGGTGTCAGTATGGAGAGTATAGAGTCGGTATGGACGTTATGAAAAGCGCGTTTGGAAACTTACGGACTCCATATGACGTTATGCAAATTTAGGAAAGTTATATAGAAAGTTTTATAAAATTTATGGGTTGCATACAAACAACGTATGCGTGTCAATTACTTTTCCACGTCATATGGACTCCGTATTTCCATAATTTCATACAAGCGACTTCCATGGAACACTTCAGTAGAGACGTTCGCTGGTGCTGTATGAACAGTGAAGTTTGAATGGCTTTGTTTTTTTATATTATTACAATACTCCATCACTCTCATCCGGTGGTAACGAAAGACACTATAATGACAAAAGACAAAAAGGTCTTTGATTAAGATTTTCAAGAACCAAAATGCCTGCCGACGTAAGCCTTTCCCGAAAAATCTTTTTCTAAGACAAAAAAAAATGAACACAATTATTACTAAACCACTGTGTTCCTCGGCCGAACTTTTCTGCTATTTATTCTTTTTATTGCTGTCAGTACACCTCTTGCCTTCTAGCATCGGCAAAACATCAGCACTTAATTCGAACTTCCTCCTGCGAAACATGCGGCGCTGGATCTCTTTGATCCCGCCACAATCTCAAGCACACCATTTCTCAGAATAAGAAATTTGTTTAAGTAACATATTTTCTAGTGTTATTCATTTTTTAGGAGCATAGGTTTTTGTATTCCAGAATGTCCAGCCTTTATACAGCCCTAAATATTATCACTTCAAAATCACAGTCATTGCGACCTGACACGCCTACAGCGAGTACGTTCATGGACATAAGAACGAAAAAGTAACTTTCAAACATATACCAGTAACAACTGCAAAACGACTAGAGACGAAAAATTTTAAGCGCCATTAGGCGACGTTTACCTCGCTTCCAAGGTTTCATGACAAGTGGTGTAAAAATCACATTCTTTACGAACAGACTACCAACTTGTCGGCCCAATATTATTAGCGGTGCATTACATGAAAGGAGGTAACATATGCTCTTTTTTTATTTCTTAGCGCGTTTCAGAATTTAATGCACGCCTTTTCAAGTAATCTACCACATCATATGTTTTGCCCTTTAAGTCGCAGTCTGGCCATTTAGTAGGTGCTACATGCTGCCCATATAGATTCAGTTCCTTCCTTAAAACTATTTCGTGTGGGGTGGGACCAGTTAAGAACAGCAGAAGAGACCTTTAGGCTTGAGATAACGTGTGGTGCACAAAGGAGAGCTCTCAGAATGTTGATATGGAGTTGATATGGGGTTGATATGGGGTTGATATGGGGTTTATATGGGGTTGATATGGGGTTTATATGGGGTTACCTGCACCAGCAGTGCCCGCGTGACGGAGGCCTTACCGGCGCACTGCTTTAGGAAAATATCGAACAAAAAGCACATGAAAAGAATAACACATCACCTTTTGTCATTTTAGCGACACTGCTTTTCGGTACTGTAACGCCTGTTAGAGATCCAGTACTGTGATTACAAGGTTTTAAACAGCTCTGTTGTATACGAAGCATGCACCGAGCACCTATCGGCGTGTCGCGCAGTTAGAAATATTGCTGGCAATGAAGGAGCTACAGGAAACTGACAGCATTCCGTTGCCGGGACCATTGAGTGTTAAAGGAGTACGGACGGTGCGAATGAAGACTGCAGCCTAAAATGTGTCGAGGCAGCCCTAGCTTTAGTACTACAGTAAACTTCAGGCGTGATTACCACGCCAGTACGCTGTGTGGCCGTCGAGGCACGAACTCGCACGCCACACATCAACGGGTACGCCGGATTCGTTTCCGAAGTACGAGAAACAGTTAGTGTAATGCGGCACGTGGCCATCCGGTTACATTCATGTGGCGTTCCAGCTCAGTCCTTGCCTGGTTTTGTCGGAATGAATCGAAAGGCCGCGTCGTCTTTGACCCACTGCAGCACTCGCAGTGCCGCTGATACGTCCCGCGGGTGATTCGCCTCCTTTAACGCGATGGTACGCTCAATACGATCATTTGCCTGCCGTTGGTAATATCAGCGTCATAATCGGTTTTAGACCTACTCTGCTGGGTTTCAGGAGAAGAAAATCTAACATAAAGAGGAACTCGCTTCAAGCCATTTATTCTTATTCAGGTTTCACAGAACCAACTATTTTAGTAGTGTGCTTTAACTTGAGCTTCAAAAAACCTATTTACTTACCTACGCAAACTTACTAGTGTGTGTGAGACTTTTTTTTCTGCTTTATTTCAAATTCTTTTTAGAAGGCCAAATATTGCGTGCTTTTCTGCTTCGCTCTCACTCGCACTTTGAACAAAATTGTTTTCGCGCTGATATCACTTCTAGCGTAGTGTATTGATTCCACCGTGATTTAAACCGGCAAAACGACGTTTTGGTGTGTATATGCGTCTGACTGTGTGCGTTTCTTGTGCGTGTGTCCAGCAGTCGCTATTCGATCAGCTAGTATCGAACAGGACCAAGCAGGATGTTAGTGTCGGCGCCTCATACTCGCATTATGGAACGGTGGAAGTTTAACAGAGCTGAAAAACCGGTCGTCAAAAACAACTACGGGTAGTGTTTTCGATCTATCAGAAGCTCCACAGACGCACCATGCGATTTCTACGGTGACCTCGTCGTAAAACATATAGACGTGCCCCGGAGCATGATGCCTAGCGCGCTGCCAGGGTGAACAACGCCAGCTGTGTCTGGGCGGCGTATGTGACGTCTGAGTGAATATTGATTTGTGAGCTGCACGTGGCCTACGTGAGTGTTCACGGTGTAGTCCTAACGGCGTGGTTTGCTTAAGCAAAGCCTTCAGGGCGTACAACAATAAAAAAAAGTTCGTCTGCGGACCTCGATACGCTTGCGATCTAGCTAAAACTACCAATATTGGCCTGCAACAAAATTTATGGTTCAACTATACGGAGCAAGATGTATCGTCAGCATGACGTCTTCATATTCAGGATAATTAACTTCGCAGCAAATCGCGGTTTTTCGCTCAAAACAAGAAGATAAAAATTTTTCATCATCAACTTCACAACTATTATATAACCCAGACGTGAGACTTCAAAAACTCATCAGTTGCGTTGGGCCAACAGGAAAAAAAAATTAGTGATTGCTTACACCTCCAGAACGCGATTGTTTGGAGAAACCCCCGCCGCGGTAGCACAGTGGTTAGAGCGCTCGGCTACTGATCCGGAGTACCTGGGTTCGAACCCGACTGCGGCGGCAGCGTTTCGACGGAGGCGAAAAGCAAAGGCGCCAGTGTGCTTTGCGATGTCAGCGCACGTCAAAGATGTCCAGGTGGTCGAAATTATAACGGAGCCCTCCACTATGGCGCCTCTTTCTTCCTTTCTTCTTTCACTCCCTCCTTTATGCCTTCCCTTACGGCGCGGTTCAGGTGTCAGCCGATATGTGAGACAGATGCTGTGTTATTTCCTTTCCCCAAAAACCAATTTTCATTTCCATTTACTTAGGAGGAAATGTAGTAGTTCTTTAATTCTACGAAAGTTTCTTCAAATTTTGAAAAGGGGAAGCAAACATTTTGACACTTTTAAATAAAATGTCAAATCGCATCACGAAATTGAGAAAGACGTCTATTCTGTATTTTTACATATTGTATATTACTCTATCCTTTCTTACCATCGCCCCCCCCCCCTCTTTCTTTCCCTCTCCTTGTCCCATTATTCCCGCTAATTGCAGTTCAGGCGCTTAAGGTTTCGATGGCAGATGCTGCGGCTAGCAACATCTTTTCTTTCTATTGGAATTTTATTAATAAATAGCCATTAACAACAACAACGGGAGACTGTCAAGAGTCGTCGCCTCTTCCTCATGGCCGGAGCTTGAAACGTCACTTTTACGCGTGCGATACACCGCGTTTCGGTGAAAATAGGATGAAAGCAACTAGATCGTTAGTTTTGAGACAGCAGACGTGTCTAAAGCTTGCTTGTTTGGTGAGCTGGATTGTGAGCAATCAATTGCACAGTATATTAATGTGCAGCAGTGTACGTTACGTGTTAGTTTAGGAAAAATATGCTTTTCTGTTAGGAAATGATTTCAGTACAGTTCTAGAACACTAGCGACTTTTCCTCGAAAACTGTCAACCATGTCCTTGGTCCTAGATATGGCTGAGTAGCCAACTAGCGACCCGAAGTTCTTCAAAATCCGGAGCAAATGGTGCATTATTCATCTTCAAAAGCTCTTCGGATGCGCCAGCTCGCCTCGGGGCTTCCACGAGTACCACAGGGCATCTTAGCCAACATAATACAGAGATGTGCCCACAACGCAGATCCTTACGCAACTGCAGCGTGAGTTCGCCTGGTAAGTACGCTACAGCGTCTCTATCGAGGCAGGCGTCTGCTTAGCGTTCTCCTGCGAAAAAAAAAATGAAAATCAAATTTTTTTTCGGCAACGAAGTGACGCAGTATCCGTCTCACATCTCTGCAGACAAATGAACCGCGCCGTAAGGGAAGGGATAAAAGAGGAACTGAAAGAAGAAAAGAAGAAAGAGGAGTCATAGTGGAGAGCTCCGGAATAATTTCGACTACCTGGGGATCTATAAAGTGCGGTCACATCGCACGGCACACAGGCGCCTTTCCGTTTCGCCTCCATCGAAACGCGGCATCCGTGGTCGGGTTCTAACCCGGGCACTCCGGATCAGAAGACCAAGCGCCCTAACTACTGAGCCACCGCGGAGGGTGCGAAAAGCGCCGACTACGCTATTTCCACTTGATGGGCAGTATGTGATGGTTTCTAAATATACGTGCCTTTTTCTGCTATTTGGTGTTGGCGATGCTGAAAGTCTCTTATGCTTCCTGGATGCATTGGCAACTGAGAAGAAATTCGCAATTTTTTTGAGCATTTGATCTACAGACTTGATGATGACGATGAATTTTTACGGCGCAAGGGCATCTGTTTCCAAAGAACGCCACAACACAATGAGGGGTCAAAGACCCATTTCCCAAGCATGTCACTGTGAATAAGCCGAGCACCATGCCAGGGGAAGCTTGTAGTGATTCTAACACCGGTGGGTACAAGGTGGCACTGGGGATCGAACCCCGCACCTCCCGCATGCGAGGCGGATGTTGAATCGACTAGGCCTCCGCTGCGCACTTCATGTTAAAGAAATAGAGAAGCATGCGGTGTTTGGTGACCTAAAATACCTGGCTTTCTTGGGCGGAGGTCAATATGTTTCTATGATAATCATTTAAAACTTTCTTGCAGTACTGAGTAAAATATTATCGGCCGTTATTTTGCCATGCGTCATGCAACCGGCTCATAGGGTGCAAATATGTCACACGGCCACAATAATATTGATATCTTGTATTAGTACTTGGTAGTTCAAGCCACGTCCTCATAGCGTTTCAATGGTGTAACAAATTGCGCGATCAATCGCCGCCAGCGTTATTGCATTCCATGCACGCATATATTTTATTGTTGAGTAAGCCACTGAAGTTAAATTGTTGTGGAAAGCCATGCATCCCCTTTTGGCTGAAGTTCAATGGTCATCTAGTGCAATATCTCGGGGAAAAAAATAAGTTGTGTTAATGCAAAAATTTTCATTATGCTAGCTTCTAGGATTGAGAATGAAATATTCAATGAAAAATTAGCAATCCTATCAAAGCACAACCCTCATAAATTTTAAGGCAGGCGAAAAAAAAACTGGCCTTCAAAAGCAATGATGTAGCGGTTCTCACGAAAGAACAATGCTGAACCGGATTCCACAAGAACAGCAAACTCAGCACCATGTCCTTACTGCCCTCAAGAAGCTCATTGTTGATGATGACGAAAGCTAATCAAGTTGTGAGCTTTATTCATGGCCAGAGTTCATGATCATCATCAACAACAATGCCCTGTTCACTGAGCGACAAAAAGCCTGCCGTTTATGTATGATTAACTCTGTCCTGTCCCAGCAGGCGGCCCTAATCCCACAGCATTCCAAATGTCATCTTTCCAATTGACTATATTTAAACGCCTGCTGCGTTTCTCTCTTCTGCAATGCTTTATGTTTAGGCAACATCATAACCGGGCTAAGTCCGTTAATACGCTACTCTGGTCACGAAGGAACTAGGGACGGAGAAAAATAAAGCATACAAAGCGAGCGCCAACTTTGAACTGATTTTTACCGGCCACTAAGTTCATTTGATATGGGTCATTAAAATAAAACACGTATGTAAATGAAGAAACGGTGAAAAGTTAGAAAAGGTTAGCGTCTGGGTGATTGAACCTGCTTCTTCTTGCCCCTGCATACGGTTATTAGGCACGCAAAGAACGTCATGTAATACGACACTTCATTATAAAATCATCCTTTCGCTTAGCCATTTTGATTAATGGGTCAATTACTCGCTTGCCTTTATTTTCAGAGAACATGCGAAACGCTTTTAGCAGCCCTCTTCCCAGTCCATCCTGAGAACAGAGCACAAAAAGAAAAACAGCGTAGAAAATTCGCTGGTTTTCTGACGTTCTTAACAGAGCACTGACTTCTTATTGCCCTCTACTATTATTCAGCTAAGTTATTGATTATAATAGTAGCACCTTTCTTATAACACCTTCTAACACCTTAGCAGGGCTTTAGGTTGTTTCGTGGCGGGTTTTTTCGCTTCTGCATACCTTTGGTTGCGCAACACAACGCAAAATCAAAAACCATGCTGCACAGCTCACTGAAGCCCTAAATCAATTTTGAAAGATTGTATTTGCGTGACAAATGGATCCAAGTGAGCGCCGACGAAGCGAATGAAAATTGAACCTCCACCACCTGTGCGCGTGTTCCACATGCTTGATCTCAAACAGAAGGGAGGCTGTTTTTTTTTTTTTTTGTCCAGTTCGGTTTCGTTGCCTAGCTGCTTCTGTGAGGTAACGCTTTGTTTAAACATAGAGACAAATGAAATTAATATATAAACGCCGTACCTCCTAGTACCCAGAAACAAAATGCAACTTTATTCCACAACTCAAGAACATCGTTTCGCTTTCAGTTTCTGGAGAGTAAATCAAGTAAACGTGACCGCAGGAAGCGACCACCGTGTCGGCAGAATTCGCTTTCGTATGCAACGCAACACACAGCCTCAGTGACATTCGATTGCGCAGGACGTGACATCCGTGTCCAACCTGCTAGCCACGCCAAAGGACTGGAATTGTTGTGGAGCTCTTTCTAACCTCGCTTGCATGGCTTCATCTTGTCGTCCATATCTCTTTACTTTGAACAAAACGTTTCTTGTTGCTTGTCGTAGAATCGAATAACGCATTCGAAGGCAGCCACGAGAAGACGAAGAAAAAAAAATGAATACTTGTTTTTGTTGTTTTTTTTTTGTTTCGTTGTGGTTCGGAGTAGAACTTTGAGCAGAATACAGTCAATCTGGCGAACCGAGCTCTTAGCGCGGGATCTCTTGCGGCATGGACAACGTTGACAATATGTTTGTTGCTATTTTGATCACACGCTTGCATTCATTCGTTCGTATCGAACAAAATTGACTAGTTCTGCGGATCATATCTTGATATTTTGAAGGTAGCCCCTCGAAAATGTATTCTTGGAATACAAAGTTGGTTGCGAGAGGGCTTTGAAACAAATTCCAAACTGCAACTACTTAAAGAATAATTCGGATGCTATCAACAGAAGAAGTTCTCAAGATGTTGCGATCAAGAACCTATGTGTACCTTTTAAATACTTCAGTCTTTTGAATGTGAACTAGGCGCATTTTTTTATGTTGAAATTTGCAGCTTTTTATACGAATGCGTAAGCTCAAAGACGTTGTTGTAGGACAAATAATGGCACGCTCCAAGATAAGCCTCTTGTGATAAATGAGCCATGGTTTTAAAAAGTAAAAGGGGGGGGGGGACGAAATGGATTAACAATAGTACGCCCTGCTTTGACCGCCGATGTTAGCAACTCAGGTGCAAGCGCCCAGAGGGGCGTTCCAGGAATCCCGTCATGCACCTCTAATTTCTCTATTTCTAAAGGTGAATCGTGCTTCGCAAACTGCAGGACTGTTCCCTTAGTTGTTTTTTTTTATTGCTAGAGGCGTCAAGTACTCGTTTTGTTTTTATAATATGTGTTCTCGTGATTCTTTCATTGAACTCATGCATAGATCTTAGAGCTCAAATTTGTCGAATTTGTTCGTAGAACACCTTGCAGTCTTGCAAAGACGAGTGTTTCAAAGAACCAGTATTTCAAAGACGAAAATTTCTATTTACAATTCGCATATCCTTTCTAAAATGGCCGTGAAAAAAATTATAGCTATAGTTACAATGCCTGAGTACCATTTTTGCAATATAGGCATTTCCCATATACCGAGTGCTGATGTCATCAGCAACAACTTTTATAATCTATGATTGCGAAATTCTTCATCCTGCATTTATTAAAAATATCTTATACTTACCTGCAATATTTTTGCATATTGTAGGGAGCAATTTATAGAAAAAAATTGCTAGTATAGTTTAAAAATGTCTTTCATCGTGTAAGCTACATCGAAATAAGCGCTTCAGAAGACGGCGCAGGCAGGAAGGCATTTCTTGAGTAATGGCGTTTTCCGAACAGCTAAGAGATGCCCCTCCCACGTATGCCCACGCGTTGCTCCTTTCTTTGATAACGTGAGCACCCTTTTCATGTAACCCGCGCTGTTTTCATTGTCTTCACGTTGGGTGCCCGCAACTGAGAGATTGGGGGATGGTTTAGGTTCGCGTCCACAACCTGCATTCAAGCCGCCTCTTGCTTTGTACATTGTTTGCCGTCAACGGCTGGGTCACGTGGTCACGAGGAAGCCTAGAACACTTTGAAGGACCTCTGAGACGACACACGTAGTATGGAGGTGAAATCCCGAAGACATGCGGCAGGTAATACATACGTAGCGTGCTCTCGGGATGCTGTCAACGACCCCATCCCGATCAAAAAGCGCGACAGAAATTTCTGGCGTGTTTCTGTCACGCGACACAATCCTGTGTCGCCCGACAGGCGTTCTTGTCGTGCGCTGTGTCGTGCGACAGAGGCTCGTGTCGTGGGTTCTGCCATTCGACACAGGTGTCAGCAGTGAGACTGCACTATAATATATACAAACTGTGCCAGAATGAAACAGCGTTTACACCAGCCACAGTGAGGCGGGAGACTCTAAGATAGCAGTACCGTCTGCCTTTGATTTTTCTTCTACCAAATGTCAAAGTTCCAAAAGAAAAAAAAACTTACCTCCAGTGAAAGACACCGCGGCTTCAGTTTTTCTCTTAATCAGAAACTATTATTAATTACTTTCGTTCTGTTCTGCTCATTTTAGCATTTATTTTCTTAGAAAGAGCTTCAGAAACACGGGGCTGTGACAAGGTCGAAAATGTTTCCATTTTTCGGAACTAATTTCACATGTGAGAAGGAAATATTACAGTTGCAATGTTTACCTTCATGACTAGTGTATGTGGGAAGAAACGTTTCTAAGAAGGGGGCATTTTGAAGCGAAATAAAAAAATTTGAGTTTCACATGTTGCAGTTTTAGAACACTGGAAAGTATAAAGATGAAGCCTCGGGTTTGAGGCACTTTTTCATGATCAATTTAAATGTCAGTAAATGCAGCAACCGCACTTTGGTAAAATAATGTGTCTAAATTGTAAACAATTCCTCACCGATGTCTCTCGTAGATAACATGGTAGATCACATCGTTGATCACACACATCGCAGATCACACACATCGTAGATAACATACATCATAGATCACAAACAGCCACGTTAGCAGTTGCCTTGGGCCATCTTCTTATCGATTACCCTCTCCACCTTCTATTGTCAGCCGCATACACTGGTGTCAACAAAAAGGCATCCTGTTTGCTTTGCCTTTTTTTCTGAGCATGAAAACCAGGCGTCTGATACTGCGATTGCTTCCCCAGTCACGTCCGAATTGACTCCGGAAAGGTAGTGGTTGCTGAAAGGAATGTTCAAAAGAAGTAACAAAAATGGAATAGCGAAGGGCACCAACTTAGGCCAATCAAGAAATATTTGAAACAAAGTAATCCAGAATTTCGATACTTTTTTGCAAAACAGGAGGAGGAAAGGATTTGTTCAAAGAACCAGGCTCTTCACCGGGGCATGTGGACGTGCTTGGCCTAAGGAGAAACTCAGCTCGCTCGAAACAAAAATTACAAAGTCGGAAAGTTCCTCCGAAGTATAGGTGTTAGCTTCCCGAATCCGTCCTAAAGCCCAAAGGAACACACTGCAAAGCTCCTATTTGTGAGTGAAGTCGATTGCGAGTGAACCTGGCTGGCATGCTTAGTCTAACCCGACAAGCCACAGATAACCCCGTCCCACCAGCCACAGACTATTTATGAAAAACAAAACTTGCATAGTATTTGCGGGCGGCGTCTGAAACTGTGTAGCGTCAGCCGAAATGCTCAGTGCCTTTGGTCTGCTCGCATGTTTGTTTGATGAACTGCATTTATCGTTCATGAAGCAACAACCGCAGCCCAGTCGCGATAAGAAAATTCCAGCTCACATACAGAAGGTCTGCACTTTCTTCCTTGGAGGTTTTAGTCACATTTTCTCTGCCCTGGGTTCATGGCCTACTGTCCGGCGCTGTAGCAGCCACGATTTCGCGCACATAGCAGTCCTAGCTAGGGCAACTAAGTTCAAATCAAACTCAACCTTGAGCAACGTTCGTCCTCATGCTCAGACGTGTCACGTGCAGCTCGCTTTGCATCATCTGTTCATAAAAGTTTGAAACATATGTGGACGGCGCTTGACCAAGTGACAGAGCATGAAGACAGCTCAAAAAACTGAGCTGGATACAGCCTGACGCCCGTGTGCTCACTAATCAGTCAAGTACCAACTAGAGAGATGCAAGCCAGCCTCGTACATTGCGGTCCGCAAGATGCTATGGCTCTTTGACTAAGCCGCATTGTTAGGAAGTGTAAATCTCTCTAGACAGCTGAACGTTTAGAGGCGATATTCAGACGCATGTGGTCGAATTGAGTGTGCAGTCGTATTACCAGGGCGCTCCATTTTGCAGAAACGTAGTTTTGACACGTATAAAGTTCTTATTTCATTTAATCACCTCAGTCTCGGTACTAGATAATGAAACAATTAATTGATACTATTTAATCGAATAAACAGTATTTCATTAATAATAATGATGAATGAATGATAAAGCGGAAGTGAGCAGTGCTATAGACAAATTTGCAATGCCCCAATTCTTCACTCTCACGCTCAAGACTCCTTATAAGCGAGATGCGCAACGAATGAACCAAGTCGAGCAACCCAATGGATGGCGAATGTGTATTATCCATATCGCCATCATAGAAACATGCAAGCAAGAAAACTAAACCTGTATTGTTTACAATGAGCCTGCCTCTTAATTCAGTTCCAAATCCCTTAATGCCTCGGCAAACAAAAGAGCTTGCACCGCTTGTTTGATGCATTTGACGTAAAAACCTACAAAATGGCTAAAAACAATCAGGGTTAAGGGTGAATTAGATTATAAAATGGTCAATTTGGCCAAGATTTTCGATTGCACTAAGTATTTTTGTAAGTCTCGCGAATTAGTCTGTACAGTGCTGAAATCTTATAACTCAATATGCTGCACAATTTTCTTTAAATGTTGTTTTTGTGTTTGGTCGTCGAAAATTGTGAGCAAATTGTTACGGAGCCGCCACATCACGGAGTACACTGGTTTCCAACGCATCAGCACGACTTAGTATCATCATGAAAGGAGCTAAGAGCTTTCGCGGGGTGCAGTGCTGAATTGTTCTGACCAAAGGCAAAGCATACGAGATGATAAACGAGGAAAATGATTGAATAAATTTTAAGATTCATTTCCACATCTTTCACTTTTTCTACGTATGCTGTCACGCATCCCTTAAGAATTTTATTTATTGACAGCCCTTAAAAATTTCATTATGAATGACAGTAGAATGAAAATGTTTACGGCGCCCAGAACCTGAGACGTAGAGCAGTACAATGAAGCTCACTAATTCTTTATGAACGCCAGAAATATTTTAAGGTTATTGTTTAAGGAATGGCCTTACAAACATTTCTTACGACACTTTATAGACTGTCCATAGGCTTCTGTCTATAAAGTCCATAGACTGCCTGTAGACAAATCCTAGAGAATAACTATAAGCAATACAAATCCCATAGGCAGCCTATATCTAACCTATAGAATTGTTGAAGATGATGAATTTTTATGGCGCAAGGGCATCTATGACCAAAGAGGGCCATGGCACAAGGTATTTTTGACTTCTCAAGGTTGGATCAAAGACCCATTTCCCAAGCATTTCACCCTAAATAGCCGAGCACCGGATCAGGGGAAAGCTTGTACCCATCGTATCACCGGTGGGTACCCGGCGGCACTGGGGATCGAGCCCCGCACCTCCCGCATGCGAGGCGGATGCTCAACCACTCGGCCACCACTGCAGTCTATAGAATATATAGTTTAGCAGACTGTTGTCTACAGGCAGTGTATAGACTATGAATAGAGAAAAAGAAATATCTATAGACACGCAAAAGAGTTGATATGAACTCTATAGACTGTCTATAAACTATTTTCATGACGGCGTTTTCAAGTAGGTACGCATGCTGCAGTTGAAGATATATTTCAATGAGTACTGTACAGGCGCGGCCAATAGTAAACGGAGCCGCTATTGCCTTCTAACATTTTTCACTCGCTTCCTACTTGAGACTGGGAACTGTGGTATGCGCAGGCTAATAGTGAACAATAGTTCGCTTTCTCATGAACAAATAATGTTTCCTCATGTCCTATAGGAAAGAACAGTTAGAACAAAATGGAGTGTTCCGTTTACTTACGTCCACGCCTGTACATTAAAAAAGATCTAGTAGCTTTGCTGCACACAGCAGGGTATTGTAAACAGGATGGAATTGAAAACTTGCCCACCTTATCGTTAAATACTGAACGCGCCAAAAATTGACTTGACATGAGTAGAATTCTAATTACTGAGCAACAATAACAGCTAGGTTAAAATAATTACAGTTTTTAAATTAGCATACAAAGTTACGTGACTGAGCAAAATGTCATATTTCATGCGGTTTATGGTTTATGGTATAGGGGGGTTGAACGTCCCAAAGCGACTCAGGCTATGAGAGACGCCGTAGTGAAGGGCTCCGGAAATTTCGACCACCTGGGGTTCTTTAACGTGCACTGACATCGCACAGCACACGGACCTCTAGAATTTCGCCTCCATCGAAATTCGACCGCCGCGGCTGGTATCGAACCCGCGTCTTTCGGGCCAGCAGCCGAGCGCCATAACCACTCAGCCACCGCGGCGGCTCATATTTCATGCATCAATAACTAAAATAGTTTTCGCTGCCGCATTCCCCGTAAGTGCCTTATGTACGTTTACTTTATTAGCGTGAGTTCAATAGGGTTGACACATAAATATCCTAGCAGTAAATAGTGTCGCATAAAAGTCGGCCTCGCTGGCCATAAGCGAACAATGCACTAAATGATCCCCAGAGAAGCAACCTAATTGGGCCACGTACGTCATGTGACTTAGTGGCTCCCTCATCCCTGCCCAACCGGAAGTGAGCATGCCTACTTTTGCAGGCAAATAAACGATTGGTCGCGATAGATCGCTCAGTAAGAGCAACGTAGGTCGCAGAGGTCCCACCGGCGGCAGTGCAGGCCATTGCAGGGCAGTGGCGCATCATTTAACCGATGAACCACTGCGCCAAATATGGTACGAAGGTTGCCCGCGATCTATTGACTATTGAGAGTTGACTATATCGAAAGGACAAAAGTGAAGTGGTGCGACACCATGGTAGACCAAACATGGTAAGGCCTATAATACACTTGACCTTTGGCTCATTTGAAGATAAGTGTGGAACGTAAGGCGAAATTCGTAGTTACCGGGCGTAGTGAAGCTTTAGCTTTCAACACTCATTGTCTATTACGGTTGGCATCTCTTTGTAAAAGGACACTAGCTTATGAATATAGAAGCACACAGCCTTGGTTAGTAAAAACGTGCAGGACAGATTATGGACGACAAATGATAAACAGATTGCTACCACACTTGTTAAATATCTGTTACAGAAACGGCATCACTCCCGAGTTAACTTCAAAAAGAGAACTGAAATTACTGTTCATAGAAAACAATTCCTTCATATGATGGGGTATTTCTAGCATTTTGCATATGTACGCTGTACCTTTCCTTGAGCAACGCTTTTCTGTTCATGCGCATTGTTTTCTCCGTCTCTTTCCTTTACTTATGTAACGTTCTTGTTTTTTCGGGCTTTTTCTGGCATGTACTTTCGCTTATCACCGGTGTATCATACAGTTCAATTAGAATTGTTTTGTTTATTTTCCTTGTACAAGCCGATCTGACTTTGTAAACAAAGCATTTCTGTATTTTGATTTGTGTTGTTATTATGCCGCTCTGCCATTATTTTATTTTATTTTTTTTCCTTGTCCTCTCTTTTGTTTCTTGAATTTTTTGTAATCTGGGGAGCTGGGAACTAGTCAAGCTGAATTTTCAGCTTTTTTTCCCGCACTCCCTCACTTCATGAGTGAAATAAAGAATTTATTATTTAAATCGCAAAAAGAACATAACTAGATAACCTTGTCACACTTCTGGAAGAATCGATCTTCCCCGGCTTATGATCGTCATTTTGTAATAGAGGACATTCAGTGTCGCACTGGTTATTTGCAAAGCATTTTCGAAAAGCTGCATGAATATATGAGATAATACATAATCTGAACAAAGAGTATTCTACAGCCCCATTCGTTGCGCCGGGATTTATATGAAACATTCAACAATTTGAGTTTGTCATAAATATAATGATTGTAAAGTTTAAAAATTAGTTGATATCGGATTACAGTCCCATCGCATTAGTCACAGAAAGCACAACAGATACCCACTTTATTTATTAATAATAATGATAATTGTTTTTTGGGGGAAAGGAAACGGCGCAGTATCCGTCTCATATATCGTTGGACACCTGACCCGCGCCGTAAGGGAAGGGGTAAAGGAGGGAGTGAAAGAAGAAAGGAAGAAAGAGGTGCCGTAGTGGAGGGCTCCGGAATTATTTCGATCACCTGGGGATCTTTAACAAGCACTGACATCGCACTGCACACGGGCGCCTTAGCGTTCTGCCTCCATAAAAACGCAGCCGCCGCGGTCGGATTCGAGCCCGGGAACTCCGGATCTGTAGCCGAGCGCCCTAACCACTGAGCCACCGCGGCAGGTCCCACTTTATTTAATAATAATAATAATTGGCTTTGGGGGAAAGGAAATGGCGCAGTATCTGTCTCATATATCGTTGGACACCTGAACCGCGCCGTAAGGGAAGGTATAAAGGAGGGAGTGAAAGAAGAAAGGAAGAAGAGGTGCCGTAGTGGAGGGCTCCGGAATAATTTCGACCACCTGGGGATCTTTAACGTGCACTGACATCGCACAGCACACGGACGCCTTAGCGTTTTTCCTCCATAAAGACGCAGCCGCCGCGGTCGGGTTCGAACCCGGGAACTCCGGATCAGTAGTCGAGCGCCCTAACCACTGAGCCACCGCGGCGGGGCCCACTTTATTTGAAGATACAGAATTGGGGACGATGAAGCTGGTCAAGCTTTTTAAACGTGTCGTCGTTTAACGTCATTTACGCCACCCTCCCCCTAGGAGCCTTAGCGCATTAATGAAAGTAAGCTGACTGGCATTAGACGCGGCTTGGTGGCTCAGTGGTTATGACGCTCGGCTACTGAGCCAGACTTCCCGGGTTCGAACCGACAGCCGCGGCTGCGTTCGATGGAGGCGACACGCAAAGGTGCCCGTGTGCTGTGTGATATCATTTCACGCTAAAGACCCCAGGTGGTATAAATTATTCCGGAGCCCTCCACTACGGCACTTCTTCCTTCGCTTCTCCTCTCACTTCCTCTATTATTATGCGAAGCATACTAGCCGCACAACCGAGCTCTTCCTTGCTGCGCCGCGCGCGGCCGCGTAGCTACCACTTGACCTACATCGGCGCACCACGTGATATGACGTCACAACAGCTGTGAAAGCTGGGGCTCAACTCGTGCGCTCGCTTGCGGACGCGCAGCCTCCGCCGGCGGCCTAACTGCCGCTCCTACCGCTAGGAGATACTGACGTCACGCAATTGTGGTGGTGGTGGTAGTGGTTTTATTAAAAATAATAGTAAAAAGGAAGGAAAAGATTTTTGCTAGCCCCGGCATCTGCCATCGATACTGAAGCACCTGAGCTGAGGCAGCGGAAATAAAGGACAGCAGGCAGAATGGAGAAATGAAATGAAAGAGGTGAGGGGACAGGAATAGAGGACAGGGGGAGAAGTAATATGTACAAACTATTTACACAATAAGAAATGTGTCCAGGTTGTGCGCGTGATTAGTTCATTTTAGAGGAATTAAATCACACACGCGCACAGCACTGTGTAGGTCACAACTGGAGTGGGGCGTCCAGTTATTAATCGTTCAAGGTAGAACTCGCAGAGCGTTCGGTCACTGCGTGTAAATACCTGACGGAGAACAGACGGGACGTCAAGCCTGTGTGTTCGAGGAATGCACAGAGGCTCACCAAAGTTCGCTCACGAGTGCGCGCACTGCCCTGCGGCCACAATAGCATCTTGATGGAGTCTGGTAGTATGCCCTGCGCCCTATAGGCCGCGAGCATATCGCGACGAGCATCGGCGAACGCGGAGCAGCGAAGGAGCAGATGTTCTAGTGTTTCCACTGCACCGCATCCGTCACACACATCATTCGTCGCGATTCCGTGACGCACCCGTCGTTCCCCGGGCCACACGCAGCCAATGCGCGCGCGGAGGATCATTGCACGTTGTGACCGTGTAAGTGCGCGACAGCCGGTGACACTGTCGATGCGCTCACCTCCCGCGATGCGTGGGTCGGGGTGCTGCTTTCGGAGATGGTCGTGAATGGCCGCACGCACGTCCTCCAGCGCAAGGGGCTGATCGCTGGCAGGTAGTTGGTGTGCAGCGGTCGCGAGGTGGTCAGCTTCTTCGTTGCCGGCGATGCCGCAGTGACCGGGCACCCACTGTGCATGCACGGCACAACCTCTCTGCGCGAGGCGCTCAATGCGCGAGCGAATTTCCCGCACTAGTGGGGTACCGCGGCCATTAGATTGCAGGCGGCTGAGGGCGGCGCGGGAGTCGCACAGCAGAGCACTCCTGGGCGGCGGAGGGCCGAGGGTGAGCAGCAGGTCCAGCCCGAGCCGGATCCCCATCAACTCCGCCGTGGTGGAGGAGCCCAGGAAGGCTGCGTGTTGCTGGCTGTGCAGTCGCAGGGCGGGGATGGTGGCCGCCGCAGCAAGGGAGCAGCTGTCGCGGGCCACTGAGCCGTCGGTGTACACGAGGAGATGGTCCTGGAGCTCCTCGTGTATGACGGCTCTGGCCAGCTGCTGCACAGCGCAGAGGGGTGCGCTCCGCTTTCCCGTGATGCCGACGATCTCTCGCTGTACCTCCGAGGCAGCAGGCCAGGGCGCGCAGGAGCCGTTGTATAAAAGGCGACGCACTTGTTGAGTCAGTTGAGCAGCGAGATGTCGGCCAGGGAGAGGGCGGCTCGCCAGACCGCAAAGCGCAAGTTACAAAGAGCCGCGGAAACGGGAGAAGAACGAGAAGTACGGCTTGCCAAGCGACGTATGCTTCTCATCCTAGGCTTAACCATTAGCTAAGCCAGGCCATTTTTTCCTTCCCTTACGGCGCGGTTCAGGTGCGCATAGAGATGTTTGAGACAGTTACTGCGTCATTTCCCTTCCTCAGAAAAACCAATCTTTAGTTTTCAACACAAAGCCCTTCGTATCAGTCACTGCCTCATAAAACATTGTTAAACAGTTTTAAGTTTTATTGCAAGTTTTCTTCTCAATCAATAAGAATTTGGTACGCGCATGTACCACATCTGAGACTTCAAACGCAGCCATTCTTGCGAAACTGCGCCTGTTAAAAAAACAGCGTTCGAAATCGCTTTAAAGTCATGTCATTGAATGTATATCTGGAGAAATTCTTAGTGCAATTTTATCATTTGCATGCATGTCAAGTCGCATGAAGCTTTCACCTTATAAAGTTGTATACCTCTTCCACGGCTTGGAGATAAGCTGCTGTGAATGATCGAGGTGATGGGATTAGGTTCGTTCAAGCTCAGGGCAGGCTGACGAGCACTGCCGAACACTGAAAAACGGTAACGATGCCGAGGGCATTTACCGATATCGCGATTTTATTTCGGTCACGGCCATAAGCGGATAAGGCCAGGCAATAAAGTGCACTTTGACAGCCCTTGTCGCACATGAAAACGAAAAAATAACATCCTCAAAAAAGTGTAGCGAGGCGGTGTAGTTTCTCGGCGTCTTCACCAATTAATGACCTTTCTGAATGGTTTATTTTTTAGCCAGCTTTACAATGAACTAGGCGCATTTAATTTCACGGAAGGATTACAAACATGTCTCGGCACTGGAAACGCTTCCCTTGGGTTATTTTTTTACCCCTCTTATATTGCGACCGGTGTGGACAGAACCAGCGAGCTGCACCGTTGCCCTAACCCAGCAGTAAACGCGGAGCCCGAACTGGTCACCAGGCCCTTATTGGAGAAATAATCTGTTTACACCGTGAACAACTCCTCACCGATTTCTGTCTTCTCTCGACAGGGCTGCGTGCTGGTGTGGCGAAGATACAGGGCAGATCGTTCTCTAATGAAAACATCGCAGATCACATATAGCAGCATTATTGGTTGCCTTGGGCCATCTTTTAATCCACTGCTGTCGACAGTGCTGCTATCGTCACAGACATGGGAATCAACAGGAAGGCGCGCCTTGGGCGTTGCGTCTCTTTGAGCTTCAATACGATAAGTCCGACATTGCGATTGCTTCTCTAGTAACGCCGGAATTAACTCCAGAAAGGCAGTCGTTGCTGCAAGGAGCGTTGAATAAAAGTTACGCAACAAGAAAAAGCGGAGAGCTCCGAGCGAGGGCAGTAGCGGTATACTTGAAGCAAAGTGGCCGGAATTTTAAATAGATTTCCAGCCAAGAAAAATAGAAGGAGGGTGTGGGTTGTTCCAAGAAGCAGGCGTTTCCATAACGGCAAAAAGAAGTGTTTCGCCTAAGGGTATGGCTAGATCGCGCAAGACTAAATTTCGAAACTCGGAAGGTTTGTCACATACGAGTTAGCTTCTAGATATGTTCCTAAACGCCAAGGCGAAACAATAGAAAGCTATAATCTCAAAGCGATTATGATCACAGGTGGGTTTTATTATCACTCTAACGCCGTTATTTCGACATATTACCTCCCCAAATCAAGTGGTACAGTAGTACAACGCGTGCGGCGCGGTTAATGTCTTCCACCTCGTATTTTGCGAACGTGGTATTAAAGATTATTTTACGTTTACGACACGTGCAAGTGGTACACTCTGGTAAGTGAAGGCTGGTAACTATTAGCACAATTCTGTACGACCTGCTTCCTCACAGTGACAACACAGTGTAGGTTACTTCCCCCGCACATCGTATGAAACTTTTGGAAGTGCTGCTCCAAATATTTATGTGTTAACGCGTCAGCGTTAAAGGCCCCGTCCTCCAGAAAATCCACTATCGGCATTGTCGGCGTTGTGAGCAAAACATCGCGGGCATGGCTCTAGCAGGTGGTCCCCAGAGAGGACCTAGAAGGCAGGTGGTCCACCTAGGTCATGCGATGTTGCGGCGTCATCTCAACCTGCCCACCGGTCTTCATTATCGGGAAGTGAGGTACCACTGCCCCACTCAGTAAGCAAAGTGATGGCAAAATCAATGCTCGCACTGACTTTTCCGGGCTTGCAAGAGAAGGGCGGACGATTGCGATGCCGTTCTGGCCACGCTTGTAACATAATCCGTGATTAAGCTTGTTCTGCAATAACCAGAGGAGGCTTGCTGTCACCAAGCAAACTTGGAAGTCTCTCTCACTCCAAGACACTGCAACAAACGTCGGCAGCAGTAGTAATGCGAAGCCGCTGTTGAAACCGAAATAAGGTTTTCGTCAGTTTCGGTATTCAGACGAAGTATGCTCTGAATAAATGTGCCCTAAAAATTAGTTTTATTTAGGGCGCTACAAATGTACATGTACTGGGAAAGACTCATACGCTGATTTCTGATGGAAAAATGCACGCTTTGATCAGAAAGCGCGTAGCGACATGAAAGAAGTGATGGATTTTCTGACTACTTCCCGGGTGCAACATTTCCTTTTGTGAATGACTACACTATGAGAGCTCTAGTAGCCAGTAGAGCACTTCTTACACATTGCGGTTAATAGGTTTATGACCTTCCACACGGCGAGAACAATTCTTCAGCTACTTTCAAAGCTAAAGCTGTTATAAGGACACATACTCGGTTTCCCTCCGTCATAAAGCGTAAACCATAAAGTCACCTGACAAGTGCACATTGTCATCTAACAGGCCTCCCAACAAGGTACCCCTCTTCTCATGGAGTTTTTCTCGAAAAAAATCTTCCCATATACCCGAGTAGTGCAGTGGACTAAAGCGTCTTGAGGCAGTCTCGGTCCCCCAGAACAACACCTACATAATATATTAGTTCTGGAAGCACCTCAATAGGGGCTTCAATACCTGGTCATAACAGCCAACTCACTTATAATAAGAAGTGATTAATTTATACTCAATTATACGCAGAAGTGGTTAATTTAGCAGCTGCGCAGTTGTGGTGCGGCGTGGCTCATTCGCACGCCATGCTTATCAGATAGCACGTGAAATCAAAGCTGTCGCTACAGTTCCCATCGCGCAACAGCAGCAGTTCTTTTCGCAGTCCTTTCCGTTTAAATAATACATCGGGTTAGATCAAAAATAAATTACACAACGGGCTGTCCAAAACGCTAAGGCGCCCGTGTGCTGTGCGATGTCAGTGGACGTTCAATATCCCCAGGTGGTCGAAATTAATGCGGAGCCCTGCACTACGGCACCTCTTTCTTCCTTTCTTCTTTCACTCCCTCCTTTATCCCTTCCCTTGCGGCGCAGTTCAGGTGTCCAACGATATATGAGACAGACACTGCGCCATTTCCTTTCCCCAAAAACCAATTATTATTATTACAACGGGCTGTGCTTCTCTGTAGAGGAGTTTTGTAAAATTAGTTTTGACCCCACCTCGTCGAGGCTAAAACGTGGTGGTGACGATGATGATGAATTGATGAATGAATGATGGCCTAAGAGCGCTATGACACAAGGTATTTTTTCTTCTACTCAAGGTAGGACCAAAGACCGACTTCCCAAGCATTTCAAACTGAATAAGCCGAGCACCAGACCAGGGAAAAGATTGTACCCATTGTGTAACCGGTGGGTACCCGGCGGCGCTGGGAATTGAACCCCACACCTCCCACATGCAAGGCGGATGCTCAGACCATTAGGTGACCGCTGCGGTAAGGCTAAAACTTATATGGCTATCGGGTTCTTTGGCCATGCTTAGCTTGCGCCAATGTAATCAAATTATCGCCATCAGAACCACAGTAGAAAACAAAGATTTGAATTACTGCAAAAAAAATGTATTAATAACTTCAAAGCAGGGTCAAGTTAGCAGATTTTGTGGTGCCTCGGGGTCATTGCGATAGTTTTGCAAGTAATTTATGGCCTGGTGACACAAGTTGCAGTCCGTTGTGGGGACACCTACTGTGTTCTCGCGCATAAACCACTGTCAGGATCTGCCTATTAAATGACTAGCTCGATCAATCGTTTCCGGATTTCTTCCCGCACGTAGCTCTTCGCAGTCCTCGATGTGGCCTCTGGGCAGGGAGGAAACGCCGCCCTACCCGAAACTCCTCTCGCGTACGATATACGAAACGGTACCCCCGTCACGTTCCCCGCGTTTCGCGACCACATTACAGCCGCCTTTTGTGATCCCGCACACTATAGTTCGCCGGCCCCCGGAAGCCCACCAAGAGACGGCCAGCCCGGAAATAAGTAGAGATGCTAGCGATTTCCCTGGAGCGCTTCAGCTCGACAGGAAACGGAAATGAAGGTAAGTGGGAAAGTTCACGAGTAATCTAAGCAGGGATTTTTTTTCTGAGACTTTCGTTTCCGGAATGCTGGGCACAGAAGCCGAGGCTCCGGAGAGTCTATTTGCCACCTGTACCCGGTACAGCCGGCGACGGCAGCGCCACGCAGCGGCGGGTTGCAGCCACGTGAATACTGTGGCTATAATACATTCAAAACGACGTCATGGCTGCGGCGCTTTTGAGTAGTTCATTTAGAACCCGGTTTTGGGCGTGGGTGATGCCAGTTTGAATCCGATATCTTTCAAGAAGATTTTTTATTTCATTTTTTAACTCATAACTATCCCTGTGTGTTCAACGTCTTAGGCGGCAAATCGGAATGTTGTTTCCGACGCTCTAAGGTGAACTCTTTCTGCCGCCTTTCCTTACAAATTTGTCACACGATAGGACAATAGTTTTGGGTGTTTCAAGGACAAAATTACCGCTTTGATATACATTCCACGGACCCGCTGAAGTTTGTAATCTCTTAAGGCAAGCCCCTGTGACACTTTTGAACAGCTGGGGTCCTTAGATAGAGTTTCTAGCTTTGTAGTTTTGCTGGCTGCAATTGGCGAAGACGCCACAATCATTTATTGGGCTTTAAGGTCAAAATTACTGCCTTATTACAATTCACGAACCCTCTGAGGTTTTGTTTTCGCTTTTAGGCAAGCCCCAGCGACACTCTTGGGCCGCAGGGATCCATAAATATGGTGCTCGGATTATCATACCTCGAGAAAGAGATGACAAAGCAGAATTTTATGCTCGGCATATAACTGAGCTCTCATTCGGAGTCGAGCAAGGTAACAAAGAACGGGAACATGGGAAATTTTCGTCATGAAAATTACGTTTTATCTGAAAATGTTTTTTTATTTATATATGCTCGCCTAACCGTTTGCGGCACGGCATCTATGATCCTGCACGCATTATTTTTATTCGAAGCGTTCAGAGCTGTTTTGAAGAAATCGCTCAAGCTGACTACATTTGAAATCCAGGCTGGACAGTATGGTAGGACAGTATGGTATGGTAGGGCAAAGAAATAAAGATGGATGCCGCGAAGTTATATGGTGCACCTAGGAAATTCTTCCTGGTGCTCCAAGTTTTATTTTTTACTCAGTGTAATCTTTTACTAAACTACACTGCTGCTGAATTTCCTGGCGGGAGCTGCTTCGGATGATAACTAAAATAATTCAGGGGGCATAAATATGTTGTTTGAAAGAATAAGGATGAAATTTCGTAAGCGTGTGAGTAAGCGCCAGGAGTGAATTCTTAAAGATTTTTGGGCATTCCGTTTTTTTTTTTTGTTGAACAGAAGGATGAAAATACACACAAAAATTTTCATTATTTTCTCGATAGTGTAACAGAATGCGCATCTGAAAGAGATAACAAACACGGTGCCAGTGCACACAGTTAAGCTGTTTTGGCCCTCCTGTGCTAAGAGGTTCCGTACGACTGATCAGTATGCTGCAGCAATCCCTACCGCTTCATAGCAGAGTAGCTCTAACAATCCCTTAGTGCCACACAATTTGTGACCTTACATCTAAGTGTTAAAAATGATTTATACTTTTCCGCGAAGTTAAAACAATAGCATTAAAAGCTGCCTTCGCTACCGATTCGCACCTTCTGTTGAGACTACGCATAAGAAAGACAGCAGTTCTCATATTCAACATTTTTGGACAAAAGCTTTTTTAAGCGGAAGGAGTTTACCAACGCAATTGTTTCATATATTGTAATATTTCACTACAACGATCAATATATCACCAGACCTCCGGTCAACAGGCTTTTATTTCTCTACTATTAACGTTTTTTGCTAACTTGAAAAGCGTTCCCCATTGGTTTCTTATCGCAATCTTAACTGCTCGATGTGAGCGACGGAAAAAATTTTAAACAAACATTTTCTCGCACACAGGAAGGATATACGATTGCCTTCAATACTTCCTAACAGTCGCTTACGATTTCCAATGCTAAAAATTTTTATCCAAGAATGTTGGACATGTTCCGTTGTCCCCTTTAACTTCCCAGTGCCCTTTCCCTGTATAACGAATTAATCCGGCTTGCAAACGGAGAAGCATCGCAAACCAGCTGCGTTCAGCTTGGCGTAAAACACCTCCTGACTGCAAACACGAACAAGGGAGGTGGCAGCAAAACGCGACACGGGACAAAACGCAACAGTTTTCTTCTTAGCACCGGCAAAGTTTTAAATATGAGATCATTTCAAGGCGACACTAAAGTGGAATACTAAATGAGGCTAGACGGCTAGGTCAGCCACACGCGACAGCTAATTATGCTATATTTACCGAAAACAAAACTTTGATAAGTCAGCGAGGTACACAAAGTACACGTGACGCCATCACTTGAGGATACGTGCAGCAACGGTTGCTGGCGTATTTATGAGCTTTCCCGAGGAAAGTTATTTTGCAGTAAGTAAAGGGGTAATCGCCGTCGAAATACGAGGAGAACAACATGGCAAGCGTAGCCAAGAATGCGAAGAGTCTCAAAACTAAAACAACGCAAAAGCGGCGCAAGAGAGAGGCTTGACGCGAACACAAGCGCTGAATCTTTCGCATTACATTCTCTGCTCGCAGACTGCGTTTGGACGTTGTGCAGAGCAAGTTCAGAACCGCATGTTTTCAGTGACAGTGACTGATAAACACGTAATAGTTTGGTTTGGTTTAAGGGGGTTTAACAGTCTACAGCCGTTCAGGTTATGAGAGACGCCGTAGTGAAGAACTCCGAAAATTTCGACCACCCGGGGTTTTTTAACGTGCACTGACAGCACACTACGCGGTTCTCAAGAATGCCGCCTCCATCGAAATGCGACCGCAGCTCCCAGGACCGCAGCTGTGTCTTTCGGGTCAGGAGCAGAGTGTCATAACCACTGAGCCAACGTGGCGGTTTATAATCAGTAGGCACCTTTGTAATACCGTGTACCGTTTTACCGTTACCACGACCGGAATACTGGAAGCCCGTTCGCCGTCAGCGCGCATGCGCAGGTCGCCTAGAGGCCGCCAGATGGCGCCAGGTGTCCGCCAGCTGCACCCAAGCCTTCCGCATCGGGACTAATCAGCGCATGCTTACTCCCGGTGGGCGGGATGGTAACGGTAACGGTAACATGGTACACGGTATTCCAAAGGTGTCTAATATAGGAATGCGCGGTGCCGTATGGTGCGGTATACGATACTGATTTCATGTCAGGACATGGTATGGTATAGGCATGGTATATTTTACTGTATATGGTATGGTATATGGCATGGTACCGTATCTCATGGCATGACATGGCATGTCATGGTACTGCACGGTGTGGTACAGTAGGTGCTTTACGGTACATTGCGGTACGGTGTGATACAGAAAGGTATGATATGTGTACTTCAACCCCAAAACTCACGTGGGCTTTGCGGCACGTCGTAGTGAAATGCATCGCCTTAATTTCCACCGCCTGGAATTTTTTAACATTTCATGAAATGAAACACAAGCGTACGTTTTGCATTTCGCGCCAAACATGCCCACAGCTGCGAGATTTTCCAGGAACCACTGGCACGCGAACTCCATAGGTAATGGGCTACCAGCTGCGAGTCCTCTTTGCAAGACTGGAAAGACGTAACGTGATGTTATGGTTATAACATGCAATGGCATTGTGAATATTTTCTGCTTGTAATGCTATGACTAGAACTAGTTGCTTGTGGATCATTCTTACTTCGCATTGATGACACTTCACACTTCAAACAGAAAGAGCAAACATGAATGGACTGAGCTCTTATGACGTTATCCTTATGGCGCCTTAATTACTGTGGTAGAGCAGGCGTCTACCCCAGCTTCTTCCCTTCCGAAATTCGTCCTTATCACCATCATTCTGACCACGCACGCTCCAGTACAAAGGCATCTCCCATATCTCTCCAAATACCCATGTCCTGTGCCAGCTGCAGCCAGCCTATAAGCCCAAAGTTCTTAATCTCATCCGCTCATCTAACTTTATGCCGCCCCCTTCTAGTTATTTGATGTCAATCGCTTATACAACTTGCCCTGTTTGGCTCCATATCTTCTCTCTCTCTGACCTTGTGCCATCCATTGGCTTCTGAGACTTTTCCTCCATTTAGCAGCTTATCTCTTCTTTAGTCTTCACATGCTGAGGAATCAGCCCAGCACGCAGGGATCTTGCAACCGCATGAATAATGTCGCTGTGAGCCATCGAATCGAGACTAGCCAATGAGGCGACAAAGCTTCTCGGCTATGAGCGCTATGCAAAGCCAGAGTGAGATACCGGCGAGGATGCAACGCAGCGCTCGGGTCGGTGCGCTTCTGCTGACTTAGGAGCTTCCCTTCACTTCATGGATGGCCGTTGATCGGACAACGACTTTAGTCCTTCGTGTGTCTTGTCTTACGTCACAGGAACTCTTATTTTGCTTTGCTTACGCCATAGTTTAAGTACACGTGTGCAAGAAAATAAAGCGGCAAAGAGCATGAGCCTTCTGACTGTCGTCTGGATGCAAGCTGTCACTGCCTAATACATAAAGTGAAAAATGAGAAGTACATAGATCAATAGAATATTAGATTACCCCGCCGCTTACATTCGAAAAAAAAAACTATTTCAGGCGTTGGACATCATAGAACATTTTACGAAATGCCCATGGCTGCCCAGACAGCATACCAGCAAGAGACTTTGTAGCGTCTGTCAGCTGCTCTCGGGGAGTAATATACACTTGTTTTAAAGCACAGGCACGTTCATGATTTGGTCATGGCACCAACGGCACAAAAGATGAAGGCGAAAGGCAGGAGCGAAGAGGGGAAAAAAACGAGCTGTGGAAGCCCCGTTTAGCATTGTTACGCATGGTTTAACGTTGACCGAGCGCCAGCGAAGCAGCTGTTATACCCCCGCTAGTCACGTGGTACAACAGCGGAAGGAGCGAGCGCCACTGAGGCGCTTCTCCACACCGAGTCACGTGGTATGACGTTACTTGCCAAACCACCGCTCCACCGGTTCAAGGTCAAACGCGCACCATACTTGACCTTGGGAGCTGTAGTAAGAGTAGAGCTTTCGCTCTAAAGACAGACTACCTCGTGCATCTTCAAACTGCCAGAAACACCGAGGGCTAAGTGTGTCCTCCTCCCACTGTCCTCGTTGTTTGGCTCAGTTTGAAAATGTGCAAAAAAACTCCAGAGGGGACATCTTGTATCTCGTGGTCGAGAGAACAATTAAGCGTAAATAACTTAAGCTCCTGCGTACCACATTCCTGGACGAACCATCAATGCAGTCAGCCGCAATCTTTGAATGGCTCTTGGCTTAGTCTCTAGGCTGCTTGACATGCGGCCGCCTTCACCTCTTTCTGTTGATGTAGCTGAGCATTGCTGTAGGATTAGAAGGCTGCTTTCGCACCTTGATGGGCTATTGTCATCAGCTGCTTCTCTTCTAGCTGGCCAGCACGCATGGCGTAGCCCGCCGCTTTCCCTGCCTGACGCATCGCTACAATCAGCAAGTTGTTTTCCTTGAGCTGGGAATAGTGAACAAAAGGTTCTCACATTCTTCCGATTATGCAACGAATCCAACCGCCATGAGTACCTTCTAACTTTAGTGTGGCGCTGGATAAATCTGCCGCTTTCCTTTTCTTTTTTTCTTTGCTGATGATGATAGTGAAGTTTTATGGCGAAAGGGCATCTGCGGCCAAAGAGCGCCATGGCACAAGGTATCTTCGTTTTTCGTCAAGGCGGGGTCAAAGACCCATTTTCCAAGCATTTCACCCTGAATAAACCGAACACCAGGCAAGGGGAAGCTTGTTATCATTGTATCACCGGTTCGCACCCGGCGGCACTGGGAATCGAAACTCGCACCTCCGGCATGCGAGGCGGATGCTCCACCACATTTAAAGCGAAAGCTGTACTGGCTGCGAACTTACGATTTCGCCGTGGCTGTGCTCTGAGGAGGCACATGACGTCACAACGCGCACCTCGCCGCGGAGCCGAACCGGTCTGGCCGGACCAGAGGCGCACTCAGCGCGAATTAGAGACACGCTACAAGTCTCCTCGGGTTCGAACCCGCCTGCGGCGGCTGCGTTTCGATGGAGGTGAAACGCTAAGGCGCCCGTGTGCTGTGCGATGTCAGTGCACGTTAAAGATCCCTAGGTGGTCGAAATTATTCCGGAGCTCACCACTACGGTACCTCTTCCTTTCTTCTTTCACTCCCTCCTTTATCCCTTCCCTTACGGCGCGGTTCAGGTGTCCAACGATATATGAGACAGATACTGCGCCATTTCCTTCCCCAAAAGCCAATTATTATTATTATTATTATTATTATTATTATTATTATTATTATTATTATTATTATTATTATTATTATTATTATTATTATTATTATTATTATCCAAGCGTTCCTATGGAGGTCAAACGCTAAGTCGCTCGTGTGCTGTGTGATGTCAGTGCACGTTAAAGATCCCCAGGTGGTCGAAATTATTCCGGAGCATTCCACTACGGCACCCCCTTCTTCCTTTCATCTTGCACTCCCTCCTTTATCCCTTCCCTTACAACGGGGTTCCGGTGTCCAACGATATATGAGACAGATACTGCGCCATTTCCTTCCCCAAAAGCCAATTATTATTATTATTATTATTATTATTATTATTATTATTATTATTATTATTATTATTATTATTATTATTATTATTATTATTATTATTATTATTATTATTATTATTATTATTATTATTATTATTATTATTATTATTATTTAAACGTCTCCGCCAGTGCGGTCAGAGTGCGCCGAAGCCGCCGAACGCGTCGGAGTCAAGCGAAGTTGAAGTATAGAGGGTCTCGCTTTGACCGACGTGACGTCGCCGTGCAGCGCGCGCGCGCTTTACACCGCAGTATAAACGCGCCTTAACAGAGCCTGCGCTTAACCGCTCACCAACGTATTCGGTGGCGGCATCTACGGGAGCCACTGAAAGCCCCCACACACTCACTGAATAAAAAAAAACCTGTGCCGAGGCTAGGAATCCAACCTTTGGCGTTTGGGGCGGAGACGCTGCTACTCCGCCACGACGGCTGAAGTTTTAACCATGATAAAGGCGCATCTAGTGAACGCACTCTTCAGATGCAGAAGTCGCTGCGCTTTAGTACTGCCAACAAAAACAGAAGGAAACTACGTCTAATGCGGACACGTCGAACGCGTTAGGCGAGTGCGCTGTCTCAAGAAGTCGGGGCTTTTAATGAACGGCACTGCGAAGTCAGGAGAGTGAAATTAGCAGCGCTTCTGCATCTGAGAGGTGACATATAGCCTTAGCCTGAGTGACGCCCCCGCACCCTAAAAGGGGCGTAACACACTTTCAGGAGAGGCGGAAGCTCGTGTGAGATAATTAGGAAACCGTTCTGCCGAGGCATCCGCCCCAGCACATAGATTGCTGAGAATCATCGCTATCTTTATTTCTTGCTTTTTCGCTCCTAAGGAAGTAGTTCATCAAGCTATTTCAGGCTGAATATCGCCTATCAGACATTCAGCCGCGCTACATTCTGCTCCCGTCAATTAGTGCCCAGAAAAGCACGCCACCCTGAGATTCCGTTCCCTCTTTCCCGTTCCCTCCATTCCTCTTCGATCGTCGCTTACGTGTTCGCACGCGAGATTGCGAAATCCGCGCTAATGTGCTGACGGTTATCTAAATTTGGCTTAACTAGAAGAGCCAACTGCGCCAATTTGCTCTGTTAGTTTGCAAGCAACAGCAGCTTTCTTGTTAAACAACATTAGGAATATTTTGTAGATTTCTTGCATTTGCGACAACAAATAAGCACAGCCTCTAATGAAACCACGTTGTCGGGAGTGGTTATTTGGTGAATTTATTTAGCATGGAACATCGTGGAAAATCGGCACTACGATGTGAAAGGCGTGAAGCATCATGATCTCTTACACACAATGCGTCGTGATCGTAGACTATTATGTTGCACTGTGAGCAATACGCCCCTCTCGAAAAAGCAAATCATCTGTCCGCCATACCTTTGTTTATCTATAACACAACCCCGCATCTGGGGCCTATACCCTTCTTAGCTCGTGCGCCATAATGTCCAGTGCATATTATGAGCACTTCTTTTCCTAGTACAATTTAACCCCCCTCTTTGCAAGTCATGAAAAATATCTCATGTTATAGATGCAATACGACGTCCTAAATGTTGCTAGCTACAAGTCATTCAAAGACTCGAAGAAGGCAGAAGTTTCAGCAAACTCAAGCAGCACACTGCACGTCTGCCATGAGTCACCCAGATCAGGTCTCTTTCCAGCAATACATCGCTGCAAATATGCGTGCGAAAATTGAGAAAAGGACACTGAGCGTAAGACCATAAACCAGGCAGTAAACTTCACGTAGTATAAATCATTCCAAGAAATGCAGACACCATGCCTGTTTCCGTTAAGTCATTTTATAATTCCTTCGTATTAGACACAGCTCAGCACTCACGCGACTAACAAAACAAACTGGAGGCGAACGTCTTCGCCAGAATGCTAACTGGCTTACGGTAGAAACTAAATTGATGAGGCCGGCTCGAACTTAACTGTTCAAGACTGCGGATCCCGATATTTCTACTAGTTTCCAGTTGAAGACGCTTGGCCTCCACATAAAGCCGCGCGAATTCATTCAGAGTGAGCATCGACATTCTCAGGAGAAAATATCAGGCACGACGTCCACCGGCTGAATGTAATAATAATCCTGGCAATGTTCCTTGCGGATCTGAATATGGTTTTTTTTTGTATCGCTGTGGTTCCCTAGGCCCTCTTCCTTATTTAAATCCAACAAATACTTAAGGAGTGGAGAACGTGGTGGCATAGTAACTATATTGCCTCCAATTTTTTCGCCTTTTCTTTTCTCAGATTTTATCTTCCTTGAGCTTTTAACAACTTTTAATTATAGCTCACATACTGCCAAATGCAGACACTCAATATCAATGCGGGTCAATCTCCACAATGTTTTTTTTTGTCATTTTCTTTCTGTCATGAGGCCTAAAAATGAAATCCTAGCCTTACATTCCGTAAAACATTTCTGAGCTTATGTACTTATCTTGAATCTTGCAGGTTCATGCTGCCGCATTTATTATGTGTAAATTTTCAACCACCAATGTGCTGTTCTAATTTTCAGATTATGTGCCAATGCTGTTGGGGGCGTGGAAGCAGTTAGGAGGCAAAAAATCACCATCATCTACGGGACCGCTTCTTTCCAGCTGCGCAAATATTAAGCGCTATAAATTCCTTATACTTTGATATATTAGTTCCTAGCTGAATACGAAGCACCAGCCCTAAGGCTAGGCTATTCCTGTGATATATGGACAATCATCCAGGCGTAAGAGTACTCGCTCTTTACGAAGAAAGCCTCGTCAGACATACTGACAGTTGAGCTCGCTCCACCGCAGAATTGTATATTGATACAAGCGAACTCCTATACACACACCCACACAGAAAATAATAAAATACTGTCTATGTTATAGTTAAACGAAGCAGAACAGCAGGTTGGCTGGTATTTTCAAGAAACAGCCCCGGTAGGTAGAACCAATCTTGCCTCACGTATTAATCGATGAAGAAACAGCTAATTGCAAGTTAAGAAGGATAGGAACAGCAGAAACACGCGTAAGATACACCAACGCGAAAGTGAACATGGGTCGTTAAATGATTAATTTTGGTGTCGCTCTAGCTTTTACGTAAGACTGCTCCATAGTAAAACGCATAATGGAATTAACAAGAACGAAATGACATCAAGATCAACAAACAAAACGCCCAATCAGTTTCAGATAGCACCATGCACATTTTTGGAGATATAGTTAAAGAATCTCCTTAATACGTTATACGTTTTCTAATTGTGTAAAGGCATTTAAACATTTTATGCCCCTTCAGATTTTCAAATGACACCTGAACACGCAAAAAATGGTAGCTATAGTTTCAGGAAAATTAAATCATATCCCAATGCCTCCTATGAAGCCTTCATTTTATACATTGCGTTGTTTATTTGCTGCTAGAAAAAAAAAACGGAAGTCTGGAGAAGGGAAAGAACGTGCCTACCGCATAATGATTCAGATTGTAAGCACCGGAGCTAATCCTGCTCGT